>CM034541.1:3194232-3421694 GCA_020002185.1 Paraescarpia echinospica | reverse complement strand
CACAACACACAACACACACACAACACACACACACATACAACACACACACACAACACACGCACGCAACACACACACAACACACACAACACACACACAACACACACACACAACACACACAACACACACACAACACAACACACACACACACACAACACAACACACACACACAACACACACAACACACACACAACACAACACACACAACACAACACACACAACACACACACAACATACACACAACACAACACACACACACTCAATACACACAACACACACACGCAACACAACACAACACACACACACAACACAAAACACACAACACACACACAACACACACAACACACACAACACACACACAACACACACAACACACACAACATACACACAACACAACACACACACACTCAATACACACAACACACACACGCAACACAACACAACACACACACACAACACACACACAACACACACACACAACACAACACACACACAACACACACAACACAACACACACACACAACACACACACACAACACACACACACACAACACACACACACAACACACACACACAAACAACACACACACACAACACACACAACACAACACACACACACAACACAAAACACACAACACACACACACAACACACACACAACACAACACAACACACACACAACACAACACAACAATAAATATAATATTAACAGGCAAATGCCATTGATTTAATAGTACATTTTCAATGTAGTTAGAAATGAAGCTGATCGGTAATAATTTTTTTAAGTGGAGATAATATAAAATACTCCAATTTATGCCCAATTCTCCGATACTCTGAGATTCCTGATTGAAGCACAATTCCCTGATACCAAGAGTCTTTCAACAAAATTATGTTATTTAAATTCAAAAAATAAAACTGAATTTAGTAAAAAAACACAGGCAAAATTGTTGGATTAAAACGAGCTTGCCAGCTGTAATATTTAGTAAAATAACACGTTGTACAGTAGCGCCACCTGGTGAATAAAGCAACACCAGTGCTGCCACCTGTGGATTGACCTGCAATTATAACCAGAAAAAACTTGTCTTTTGTGATTGTGACAACAGCATGACGTTGAAGATAATCATTGTTTGTGTAATTCTGGCATATATCCTGATTTCACTGCACACACAAGATCCTTTGTTGCTGTAATGCCACAAGGACGATGGATCAGCAGAAATCATATCGGATACAAACTCAAAAATTGAATGAGGAAAGATTGACAAAGAGAAAGGATGGAACACAGAATAGGATGGTTGGAAAGAATGAAGACCAAATTCAAGATAGAGAGATAAGGTGACGAGAGAAAGGCCAGGGATGAACAGGTATGTGTGGGGGACAACAGGTATGTGTGGGGGACAACAGGTATGTGTGGGGGACAACAGGTATGTGTGGGGGACAACAGGTATGTGTGGGGGACAACAGGTATGTGTGGGGGACAACTGTGGAAGACTGGGATAGGTGGTGGGGTTGAGTATTGGGGATAGTTTTACTATTGCGATAGTATTGCGATAGCTGTATTACTATTGCAAGTGTCATAACTATTGCAATACAACCATGATAACATCTTGGACTAACGAATACCTAGGAAAATCAGACCTAAAACATAACATAAAGGTGGCAACATTGTGGCACCAAAATCCATGAATTATGGGTAGCCATTACCCAAAAACAGCCATATAACAAATATGCCACATCTCTGTTAATACTGAACACATCTTAATCAAACTTGGAGTACTAATTAGATAAACGAATGATGCATAATATGAGAAATATGGGCTCATTAGCTTGTGTGTTACCATGGCAATGAATGTTTCTAGTATGACAGAGGGGCATGCATCCTTGAACATTATTCTGAGCTAACAACTGTATGTGTGATCACGCAACTGTCAAGATTCATTAGCTAGAATGCTCCTCTATCAGATAAGGTGGTTTTGGGCAAGGATACCTGGCTTCACTGACTGTTGTTTAGGCTTTAGCATTTTTTAAGATGCCTTGAAAAATGCTTAAATTTAAAATCCTATCTCACAGTGCTGAACGGTGGTGAACGGTGGTGAACAGTGGTGAACGGTGGTGAACAGTGGTGAACGATGGTGAACGGTGGTGCATGATGGTGAACGGTGGTGAACGGTGGTGAACGGTGATGAACGGTGCTGAACGGTGGTGCACGGTGGTGAACGGTGGTGAACGGTGGTGAACGGTCGTGAACGGTGGTGCACGGTGGTGAACGGTCGTGAACGGTGGTGAACGGGGGTGAACGGTCGTGAACGGTCGTGAACGGTCGTGAACGGTCGTGAACGGTCGTGAATGGTGGTGAACAGTGGTGCCACACGTAGCCTATGTGGTATTTGATTGCAATTTTACATTTTTTATAGTGTGATCTTTAATTTTATCTTTGTTATTAATTGCATATGTTGAATCAATATTGTGACTGAAAAGTGTCTGGGCGTTATACTTTTATATTTGCGTATACACGCTATTAGCTCACAGACTAACTGAAGTGAGCTAGTCCCCTAAAACTATGTCGGCCTTTTAATATTTCTACTGCTTCAGGTAGTGGTACGACACTTGTGAGGATGTGTGCAGCTGAGAGAGTGGACGGGTCGGACTCACCGGAAGACCATGCGTTGTCGCAACTTCTTGCAGCGTTTCTTGAGAGCCTTATGTCGTTCTCTGCTGAGAATGACCTCAAGGTCAGGCTTGTTGTTTGGTGCATCAGAGATGTGCTCCAGATTGAACATCTCCTACAACACACACGTTTATGGGTGATCGCATAAGTGCGCAAAATCCCCAGAACACGATACATATGGAGCTGATACATGTGGAGCAAACATGATACATATATGGAGCTGATACATGTGGAGCTAATATTATACATATGGAGCTGATATGATACATTTGGAGTTAATACGATACACGTGTAGCTGATACATGTGGAGCTAATATGACAGATATGGAGTTAATACAATACATGTGTAGCTGATACATGTGGAGCTAATATGATACATATGGAGTTAATATGATATATGTGCAGCTGATACATGTGGAGCTAATATGATACATATAAAGATGATATGACACACATGTAGCTGATATCTGTGGAGCTAATGTGATACATATGGAGATGATATGACACACGACACACATGTAGCTGATACATGTGGAGCTAATACGATACATATGGAGATAATACAATACACATGTAGCTGATATGATACATATGGAGTTAATACAATACATGTGCAGCTGATACATGTGGTGCTAATATGACACATTTGGAGCTAATATAATAAACATGGAATTGATTGGAAACACATGGAAATGGAATTTATATTTAACAAGATTTAACAAGATTGCCACCCAGAGAATTAACTCTAGGTGGCAGGTGGACAAGGAAGCCCTTTGGCTTATCGAGAGTCCGACCCTTTTATCAATGTGTATCCCGCCCGTCTGAGGTATGTGTCGATTTTATTTTTAAACATATTCACGCTACTAGCACCCACACAATCAGCAGATAATCTGTTCCATTCATTTACAGTCCTTCGTGAAAATAAAAACTTTCTTATATCTAATCTACTCTGCTCTTTTGCTAATGTAACTTCATGTCCTCTAGTCTTTCTATCTTTCTTAACTAAAAAAAAAATATTTCTATAAATATTTTCATAACCATTCAATA
Source organism: Paraescarpia echinospica (assembly GCA_020002185.1). Lineage (NCBI taxonomy): Eukaryota > Metazoa > Annelida > Polychaeta > Sabellida > Siboglinidae > Paraescarpia > Paraescarpia echinospica. The sequence goes on along the minus strand of CM034541.1, from coordinate 3,417,986 downwards.
TTTTAAACACTTCTATCTGATCTCCTCTCAATCTCCTGGTCTCTAGTGTTGTTAAACCGCATTTTTTTAGGCGTATTTCGTAACTAAGATCCCTCAGTTTTTGTATCGTTTTAGTTGCTCTCCTCTGCACTCTTTCTAGCATATCTATGTCCTTCCTGCGATATGGCCTCCACGCTTGAATACAATATTCTAGATGAGGCCTAACTATTGTTTTGTACAGCGGTATTATTAGCTCTTTTTCCTTATACGTTATGTTTCGCCTAATTAATCCAAGGATTTGATTTCCCTTTGAAGCTGCAATTCCGCACTGCTCTGAAACCTTCATATCAGCACTAATGGTTAACCCTAAGTCCTTTTCTTTTTCAGTAGTACTTAGTACAGTACCCCCCATTGTATATTCTACCTCTTCGTTCCCATGTCCTGTGTGGAGGCATTTACATTTCCCAAAATTGAACAGCATTTGCCACTTTTCAGACTATTTGATCAACCTGTCAAGATCATCGTGTAAATGCTGTCTATCTCCATCACTTTTAATCCTTCTAAACACTTTTGTATCATCCGCAAATTTCAACACCTTGCTTGTTATTTCATCATCCAAATCGTTGATATATATTAAGAATAATACAGGTCCTAATACTGATCCCTGTGGTACCGCACTCAATACCGATTTCCAGTTTGAAGCCTCCCCATCAACTACTACACGTTGTCTTCTGTCAATCAGCCATTGTTCTATCCAGTTTATTATACCATTTCCTACGCCATGGGCCTTTAGTTTCAGCAGTAATCTTTGATGTGGTACTTTGTTGAAAGCTTTTTGAAAATCTAAGTGATGTCTTCCAAAAAACATAACATATTTGTTAAGCATGACCTTGCTTTTAGAAACCCATGTTGAGATGGTTTTATCAAGTTTTGTTTAACAAGAAAATCCACCATGTGATCTTTAATTAGTCTTTCTAATAATTTGCAAATCACTGATGTTAAACTCACTGGTCTATAGTTCTCTGACTTGTTTCTCAAACCATTTTTAAATAACGGTATAATGTTTGCCTCTTTCCATTCTAAAGGAACCACTCCCTCTTCTAATGACAATTTGAAAACTGTTGCAAGCGGTACGCTAATTTGTTCTACAATTTCCAATAGTAGTTTGGGCAGAATCCCATCCACTCCAGGTGATTTATTATTCTTCATAGCCCTTATTTTCTTAGCTACCATTTCTGGGGTTACAATTAATTGTCCTAAATAGTCTGAATCTGCCCCCTTGAACTTAGCCTCTGGTACTGACAGTGAACTAATATCTTCTCTGGTAAACACTGAACTAAAGTATTCATTCATGTCTTCTGCCATTAAGAATCCCTCTGATATTATATTTCCAGCACTATCTTCTAGAGGACTGACCTTATCTTGAACTTTCTGTTTGCTTCGAACATACACATAAAAACTCTTGCTGTCATGTTTTATATTACTAGCTAATTGTTGTTCATAGCTTCTCTTTGAATTTCTAATTTCAGCTGTAGCTTGGTTAAGTGCTTCTTTATAACTGTTGTAGTCTTCATCATTTCCAGTACATCTATATGACTTCAACACCATTTGTTTATACTTAATTTTTCTAATGGCTTCTTTCGATAAGTGTTTCTTTTTGGACCGTTTCCCTTGTTTTTTGAAGGGTACAAATTTATCGACTATGCACTTAATTTCACTCTTTAATATATTCCAGCATTCTGTTGCCGTCTTATTTTTCAGTGTGTTATTCCAGTCTATCTTTGCTAAATATTTCCTCATGTCCTTATACCTTCCTTTGTGGAAATTTCTCCTATACTGCTTTTTACTATTCCTTTCTGATTTTACTTTGATGGTAAAATGTATCTGGTTGTGATCGCTACTCCCCAGTGGCTTACATATCTTGACATTGTCAACTAATTCATTCTGTGAGGACAAAACTATGTCTAACACATTCTCACCCTGGTTGGTTCTAGCACATGTTGAGAAAGGAATGTATCTTGAACTAAAACTAAAAACTTGTGGTCCTCACTCCCCATACTCTGTAGAGATTTCCATTGTATATGCCCGTGGTTAAAATCCCCCATAATAATACAGTCCCGTTTGCTTACTTACCTTAGAGCGTTTTGTATTTTTTCATTCTCTTCTATGCTTATGTTTGGACTTCGATAAACTAACCCAACTGTTAACGTTGAGTTTCCTGTAACTATGTTACACCAAACAGCTTCTTCGCAATCTGCTTCTCTTTCTAATTTTATTTCATAAGCCTGGATAGATTCTTTAATACATAAAATAACTCCACCTCCCCTTCTTCCTATTCTATCTTTCCTAAACATTACATATCCTGTCAGTCCCAATTCAGCATCTGATATATCGGTGGTGGTCCAGGATTCGGTTATACCTATTATATGAGGGTCAATATCTTCTACCATAATGTTTAGTTCATTTCTTTTGTTTACTATACTCCTTGCATTTAAACAAACACAGTTATATCCAGCTTCAGAGGAGTTTTCCAGACTGTTATTTGATGATTTATTTGTGCTGTCTTTATCTATGCCTCCATTTTCAGGCTTTTCTGTGAGTCCCCCCTGCGAATCTAGTTTAAATAGATGCAACCTGTCCCACTATCAACAGATCGCAGCAGGCTCTCTGAGAAAACTGCTGCCCCCTTTCCACTAAGATGGAGGCCATCTCTCATGTACATATCTTCCCTCCCAACAAAGTATCCCCATAAATCTGTGAATCCCACCCCCTCTTCTTCACACATCTGCTCAACTAGTGCGTTGATCGCCATCCTCTTGCAGTTTCTATACGTTGCCCCCCTTCCTCCCATTACTGGCAAAATTCCCTGTTCAACTCTTGTCTTCTTTAGCTTCCTCACTAACTGTCTATACTTCTGTACTATCGCAGTTGTTCCCTCCCGGTCTGCATTATTTGTTCCTACATGTACCAGTATACACCCTCCCTTGCCCTGTCCCAATACCTTCTCTACCCTGTCAGTGACATGTTCAATCCTAGCCCCCGGTAGACAAACAAAGACGTCTTTCCCCTTGCTCAGTGTCTTGTCCGTCTTTCTCATAAGATATGATACATATGGAGCTGAGACATCTATGTGCAGCTGATATACAAGTAGAGAGAATGTGTGCCTTACAATCTCAGCCTTGGAGAGTCCCCTGCCTCCGTTGCTCTCCATCAACGCCTGCTGGTGCTTCTTCCCTCTCAGGTGTCCCTGTAGGTAAACCTCCGACGGGATCTAGGGAGCGGGTAGAACAGGGAAGGATTAGTTAAGATTACACCAATTGCATCACCGTGTGTATTTGTGCCTAATAATCATTGTAAACTTATCGGTGTAACCAATTACAGCAGTTTCAGCCAAATTAATGATTTTTTTATTTACAAGAAAGTTGTGATAACGATTATATATTATTGCAATATTAGTAATGATTGCAACAGTAGTCATTATCAAGGTTTTGCAGTGGCACGCATCAATCAAATCTTGAAATAGAGGTTTCCTTGTCTTCAAGTAATTACCTAACGTAAGGACAAGAATCAACGCACCATGACGTTACAGACGACACACAACTTCTTTTGTTCGTATGGAGCGAGCTCCAGAGCCTCATTGTGGTCCTCTGTCGAGTGTAGTAGAATACTCATCACAAACGCTTTCTCTCGAATACGCTCCAGCTTCTCTCGATGTCGCCGGTCTGACTCATCTTGCTGCGACGTAGAAATAACTTTTGTTACGCACAGTAGTATCGCAGTTTTGGACCAATCATTGTATGGTTAGGGATCATCTCAGAATGTTGATGTTCGATATCAGACAAAATTTCTTTAATCCAGCCTCAGCCCCCCGCACCCTCTCCCCTCAGACGAAAGTGTGTAAACATTGATATGATGATACCAATATATTAACAGTATCGGTCAGAAGCATAAGATATCAATGTCCGACACCAGAGGAAACTGTCTCAGACCCCCCTCCCCTAAATGAACGTAATTTGATCTGATATTGGACATTGACATTCTGAGATGATCCATTATTTAATAAGATTTAATGAGATACAGAGCATAAACACCAGATGGCATGTACACAAGCAATTTTTAAAACAATGGCTTAGAAAATACAAACATTATAAAGTTACATCAAAAATAACTGAACACGCATGCATGCACACACACACATACACAAGCATGCTCACTCACTCGTTCACTCACTCACCCATTCGCTCACTCACTTGCTCACTCACTCACTCAGTTGCTCGCTTGCTCCCTCACTCACTCACTAGCTCAGAAAATACTCACTCACTCACTCAGTTGCTCACTCGCTCACTCACTCCGTCCCTCGCTTCCTCGCTCCCTCCGTCCCTCACTTCTTCACTCACTCCCACCCCCAGTTTGCCCCCACCCCTAGACGCCATGACACACACCTTGAGCTGTATCTTCTTCTGCAGCTCCTCTATGTGGGCCTGTTGCTGTGCGTTGAGGGCCGCGATGCGCTCCTCGTGTTCCCGTTCCCGCGCCCTGGCAGTCTCCACCCTCTCCTTCTCCCTCTCCTGCTGCCGAGCCTCAAACTCACTCTCCCTCTGCCTCCGTCTCTCCTGCATCTCGTTGAGCCGGGCCAGTCGCTCTGCCTGAAGTGCCTTCCTCCGCAGCTGTCACAAGGAGCAGTCACATGACACACCAGTGGAACCTCTCTGTTAAAGCAATTCTTTGATAATTTAATCTCTTTGTAATGTAAACAATTATTAATTAATCCTGTTAATGACTAATTCATGTTATTCTATGCACTTATTTTATTAGAATTATGTTTTATGAGTCACAAATAACCGTAACAATATATCGATATAACATACATTCACAATTCATATAAGGCATGCTCATGAATATTCAGTACTGTCCATGAGACTTTGGTTACCTACGCTGGGTTTTATGGGGCAAGAAAAACATCCAGATGCTGTTTATTTCACGGATACAACAACGAAAATAAGGAAATGGGAAAGGAATAATCTATGGAATAAACAGAATGTGGATATAGCAGCAGCCCATGTCAGATGTCTCGGTCAAGACGACAGTAGTCTCACCAATCTCACTTCAGTGGAACCTGTCTATTAAGGTCACCCGTGGGACCTGGCCTGAATAACAAGGAGACCATATTAGCAGGACTAATTTCCTACACTTTACTGTATATTGAAAAAAGCTTGCGACTCTTTTAGGGTGACCTTAATTGCGAGGTGGTAGTATTACCGAGGTGATCGTAAAGCGAGGTTCAACTGTATTTAACGAAAGTTATAATTGAGCTAGTCAATGTATGTGGATATATCAACATTTCGCTAATAGACAGTTTGCATTTTGGACACCAAACTTTCAGGTAATATTCTACGACCCCTGGGAAGAAAAGCAATGCCTTTATTTTTTTGAAAATGTTGTCTTCTGTTACGGGTTCTTACCAGTTTTAGGGTTTTACCAGATATTAGAGACGTAAATTGTTTGTTCATAACATTACACATTTTTCACGAAATGGATAGAGTAGGGTAGGCAAACCATCCAGACACCTGTGTGGAGTCAGCGATGACATAGTTGTCATATACACTGCCTGATCAGGAAGCTCTCCAGTGGTAGCAGCAAGAACCAGGAGGTGGGAGACAGAGAATGAGAGATCCATTGGGTGGCAAACCAACGTAGAAAGGACCAACAATGGTTAGTCTTTTTTAAAAGACAGGTGAAGTGAGGTGAATGCAATTGCCAAAGTTCTGGAACAACAATAACCCCAATCCCTCGACTGAGAGTCCGGTGCTCTGCCTCCAAACTAAAGCACCACAGATTAACAAACATGTGTTTACCTCGACCGCGACTTCCTTGGCCGCCTTCTCCTCATGTCTTCTCTGTCGCTCATCCTACAACACAAACATCCTCATCATCACCTCCAGCCTCATAACTTTCATCTTCACCATCACCTCCAGTATCACAACCTTCATCTTCACCATCATCTTTAGCCTCACAACCTTCCTTCTCCCCATCACCTCCAGCCTCACAACCTTCATCCTCACAATCACCTCCAACCTCACAACCATCATCCTCACCATCACTTCCAGCCTCACAACCTTCATCCTCACCATCATCTCCAGTATCACAACCTTCATCTTCACCATCATCTATAGCCTCACAACCTTCCTTCTCGCCATCACCTCCAGCCTCACAACCTTCATCCTCACCATCACCTCCAGCCTCACAACATTCATCCTCACCTCCAGCCTCACAATCTTCATCCTCACCATCATCTCCAGCCTCACATCCTTCATCTTCACCATCACCTTTAGCCTCACAACCTTCATCCTCACCTCCAGCCTAACAACCTTCATCCTTACCATCACCTCCAGCCTCACAACCTTCATCCTCACAACTCATCCTCACCATTACCTTTAGCCTCACAACCTTCATCCTCACCTCCAGCCTAACAACCTTCATCCTTACCATCACCTCCAGCCTCGCAACCTTCACCATCACCTCCAGCCTCACAACCTTCACCATCACCTCCAGCATCACAACCTTCACCATCACCTCCAGCCTCACAACCTTCACCATCACCTCCAGCATCACAACCTTCACCATCACCTCCAGCCTCACAACCTTCACCATCACCTCCAGCCTCGCAACCTTCACCATCACCTCCAGCCTCGCAACCTTCACCATCACCTCCAGCATCACAACCTTCACCATCACCTCCAGCCTCACAACCTTCACCATCACCTCCAGCATCACAACCTTCACCATCACCTCCAGCCTCACAACCTTCACCATCACCTCCAGCCTCGCAACCTTCATCCTCACCTCCAGCCTCACAACTCATCCTCACCATCACCTCCAGCCTCACAACCATCACCATTACCTCCAGCATTACAACCTTCATCCTCACCATCACCTCCAGCATCACAACCTTCACCATCACAACCTTCATCCTTACCATCACCTCCAGCATCACAACATTCATCCTCACCATCATCTCCAGCCTCACAACCTTCCTCTTCACAAGCTCTGTTGTCATGCTCTCTAGCATCTTTGGGACTCATCGTTGTCACTACCATCATTGTCACTCCTATTGTCATTATCAGTGTTGTCACAACTATTATTGTTATTATCATTGTTGTCATCACTATCATTGTCACTTTTATCATTATCACAATTGTCCCTGTCATCATTATCATTATAGTCGCTGTCATCAATGCAAACATCACTGACCCTGTCATCGTTATCATTATAGTCACTGCCATCAATGCAAACATCACTGACCCTGTCATCGTTATCATTATAGTCACTGCCATCAATGCAAACATCACTGACCCTGTCATCATTATCATTATAGTCACTGCCATCAATGCAAACATCACTGACCCTGTCATCATTATCATTATAGTCACTGCTATCAATGCAAACATCACTGACCCTGTCATCGTTATCATTATAGTCACTGCCATCAATGCAAACATCACTGACCCTGTCATCGTTATCATTATAGTCACTGCCATCAATGCAAACATCACTGACCCTGTCATCGTTATCATTATAGTCACTACCATCAATGCAAACATCACTGACCCTGTCATCGTTATCATTATAGTCACTGCCATCAATGCAAACATCACTGACCCTGTCATCGTTATCATTATAGTCGCTGCCATCAATGCAAACATCACTGACCCTGTCATCGTTATCATTATAGTCGCTGTCATCAATGCAAACACCACTGACCCTGTCATCATTATCATTATAGTCACTGCCATCAATGCAAACATCACTGACCCTGTCATCATTATCATTATAGTCACTGCCATCAATGCAAACATCACTGACCCTGTCATCGTTATCATTATAGTCACTGCCATCAATGCAAACATCACTGACCCTGTCATCGTTATCATTATAGTCACTGCCATCAATGCAAACATCACTGACCCTGTCATCGTTATCATTATAGTCGCTGTCATCAATGCAAACATCACTGACCCTGTCATCATTATCATTATAGTCATGTCATCAATGTAAACATCATCGACCCTGTCATCATTATCATTATAGTCGCTATCAATGCAAACATCAATGACCCCGTCATCATTATCATTATAGTTCGTCAATGCAAACATCACCGACCCTGTCATCATTATCATTATATCACCGCCATCAATGCAAACATCACTGACCCTGTCATCGCTATCATTATAGTCACCGCCATCAATGCAAACATCACTGACCCTGTCATCGTTATCATTATAGTCACTGCCATCAATGCAAACATCACTGACCCTGTCATCGTTATCATTATAGTCACTGCCATCAATGCAAACATCACTGACCCTGTCATCGTTATCATTATAGTCGCTGCCATCAATGTAAACATCACTGACCCTGTCATCGTTATCATTATAGTCGCTGCCATCAATGCAAACATCACTGACCCTGTCATCGTTATCATTATAGTCGTTGTCACCAATGCAAACATCACTGACCCTGTCATCGTTATCATTATAGTCGCTGCCATCAATGCAAACATCACTGACCCTGTCATCGTTATCATTATAGTCGCTGTCATCAATGCAAACATCACTGACCCTGTCATCATTATCATTATAGTCGCTGCCATCAATGCAAACATCACTGACCCTGTCATCATTATCATTATAGTCGCTGTCATCAATGCAAACATCACTGACCCTGTCATCATTATCATTATAGTCACTGCCATCAATGCAAACATCACTGACCCTGTCATCGTTATCATTATAGTCACTGCCATCAATGCAAACATCACTGACCCTGTCATCGTTATCATTATAGTCACTGCCATCAATGCAAACATCACTGACCCTGTCATCGTTATCATTATAGTCACTGCCATCAATGCAAACATCACTGACCCTGTCATCGTTATCATTATAGTCACTGCCATCAATGCAAACATCACTGACCCTGTCATCGTTATCATTATAGTCGCTGCCATCAATGCAAACATCACTGACCCTGTCATCGTTATCATTATAGTCGTTGTCACCAATGCAAACATCACTGACCCTGTCATCGTTATCATTATAGTCGCTGCCATCAATGCAAACATCACTGACCCTGTCATCGTTATCATTATAGTCGCTGTCATCAATGCAAACATCACTGACCCTGTCATCGTTATCATTATAGTCGCCGCCATCAATGCAAACATCACCGACCCTGTCATCAAGTATCATTATAAATGCCGTCATCAATGCAAACATCACTGACCCTGTCATCATTATCATTTATAGTCGCCATCACGCAAAACATCACTGACCCCGTCATCATTATCATTATAGTCGCTGTCATCAATGCAACATCACTGACCCCGTCATCATCATAGTCACTGCCATCAATGCAAACATCACTGACCCTGCTCATCATTATCATTATAGTCACCGCCATCAATGTAAACATCAACCTTGCCATCGTTATCATTATAGTCACTCGCCATCAATGCAAACATCACTGACCCCCGTCATCGCTATCATTATAGTCACCGCCATCAATGTAAAACATCATTGACCCTGTCATCATATCATTATAGTCACTGCCATCAATGCAAACATCACTGACCCTGCCATCGTTATCATTATAGTCACCGCCATCAATGCAAACATCACTGACCTTGCCATCGTTATCATTATAGTCACGCTATCAATGCAAACATCACTGACCCTGTCATCGCTATCATTATAGTCGCCGCCATCAATGCAAACATCAATTGACCCTGTCATCATTATCATTATTATAGTCGCCATCAATGCAAACATCACTGACCCTGTCATCATTATCATTATAGTCGCTGGCCATCAATGCAACATCACTGACCCTGTTATCGTTATCATTATAGTCGCTATCATCGTAAAATATCACTGACCCTGTCATCAGCATCATTATAGTCACCGCCATCAATGCAAACATCACTGACCCTGTTATCAGCATTATTATAGTCACTGCTATCAATGCAAACATCACTGACCCTGTCATCGTTATCATTATAGTCGCTGCCATCAATGCAAACATCACTGACCCTGTCATCGTTATCATTATAGTCGCTGTCATCAATGCAAACACCACTGACCCTGTCATCATTATCATTATAGTCACTGCCATCAATGCAAACATCACTGACCCTGTCATCATTATCATTATAGTCACTGCCATCAATGCAAACATCACTGACCCTGTCATCGTTATCATTATAGTCACTGCCATCAATGCAAACATCACTGACCCTGTCATCGTTATCATTATAGTCACTGCCAACAATGCAAACATCACTGACCCTGTCATCGTTATCATTATAGTCACTGCCATCAATGCAAACATCACTGACCCTGTCATCGTTATCATTATAGTCGCTGCCATCAATGCAAACATCACTGACCCTGTCATCGTTATCATTATAGTCGTTGTCACCAATGCAAACATCACTGACCCTGTCATCGTTATCATTATAGTCGCTGCCATCAATGCAAACATCACTAACCCTGTCATCGTTATCATTATAGTCGCTGTCATCAATGCAAACATCACTGACCCTGTCATCATTATCATTATAGTCGCTGCCATCAATGCAAACATCACTGACCCTGTCATCATTATCATTATAGTCGCTGCCATCAATGCAAACATCACTGACCCTGTCATCATTATCATTATAGTCACTGCCATCAATGCAAACATCACTGACCCTGTCATCATTATCATTATAGTCACTGCCATCAATGCAAACATCACTGGACCCTGTCATCGTTATCATTATAGTCACTGCCATCAATGCAAACATCACTGACCCTGTCATCGCATCACTATAGTCACCGCCATCAATGCAAACATCATCGACTTCTGTCATCATTATCATTATAGTCGCTGCCATCAATGCAAACATCACTGACCCTGTCATCATTATCATTATAGTCGCTGTCATCAATGCAAACATCACTGACCCTGTCATCATTATCATTATAGTCACTGCCATCAATGCAAACATCACTGACCCTGTCATCGTTATCATTATAGTCACTGCCATCAATGCAAACATCACTGACCCTGTCATCGTTATCATTATAGTCACTGCCATCAATGCAAACATCACTGACCCTGTCATCGTTATCATTATAGTCACTGCCATCAATGCAAACATCACTGACCCTGTCATCATTATCATTATAGTCACTGCCATCAATGCAAACATCACTGACCCTGTCATCATTATCATTATAGTCGCTGTCACCAATGCAAACATCACTGACCCTGTCATCATTATCATTATAGTCGCTGTCATCAATGCAAACATCACTGACCCTGTCATCATTATCATTATAGTCGCTGTCATCAATGCAAACACCACTGACCCTGTCATCATTATCATTATAGTCACTCGCCATCAATGCAAACACGATCACTGACCCCGCTCATCATATTCATTAGTCACCATCAATGCAAACATCACCGACCTGTCATCGTTTATCATTATAGTCACTCGCTATCAATGTAAACACATCATTGACTTGTTACCGCGCATTATTATACCACACACGTAAACATCACTTCGACCCTGTCATCGTTATCATTATAGTCACTGCTAACAATGTAAACATCACTGACCCTGTCATCGTTATCATTATAAATACCGCCATCACTGCAAACATCACTGACCCTGTCATCGTTATCATTATAGTCACTGCCATCAATGCAAACATCACTGACCCTGTCATCGTTATCATTATAGTCGCTGCCATCAATGCAAACATCACTGACCCTGTCATCGTTATCATTATAGTCGTTGTCACCAATGCAAACATCACTGACCCTGTCATCGTTATCATTATAGTCGCTGCCATCAATGCAAACATCACTGACCCTGTCATCGTTATCATTATAGTCGCTGTCATCAATGCAAACATCACTGACCCTGTCATCATTATCATTATAGTCACTGCCATCAATGCAAACATCACTGACCCTGTCATCATTATCATTATAGTCGCTGTCATCAATGCAAACATCACTGACCCTGTCATCATTATCATTATAGTCGCTGTCATCAATGCAAACATCACTGACCCTGTCATCGTTATCATTATAGTCACTGCCATCAATGCAAACATCACTGACCCTGTCATCATTATCATTATAGTCACTGCCATCAATGCAAACATCACTGACCCTGTCATCGTTATCATTATAGTCACTGCCATCAATGCAAACATCACTGACCCTGTCATCGTTATCATTATAGTCACTGCCATCAATGCAAACATCACTGACCCTGTCATCGTTATCATTATAGTCACTGCCATCAATGCAAACATCACTGACCCTGTCATCGTTATCATTATAGTCACTGCCATCAATGCAAACATCACTGACCCTGTCATCGTTATCATTATAGTCGCTGCCATCAATGCAAACATCACTGACCCTGTCATCGTTATCATTATAGTCGCTGTCATCAATGCAAACATCACTGACCCTGTCATCGTTATCATTATAGTCACTGCCATCAATGCAAACATCACTGACCCTGTCATCGTTATCATTATAGTCGCTGCCATCAATGCAAACATCACTGACCCTGTCATCGTTATCATTATAGTCGCTGCCATCAATGCAAACATCACTGACCCTGTCATCATTATCATTATAGTCGCTGCCATCAATGCAAACATCACTGACCCTGTCATCATTATCATTATAGTCGCTGTCATCAATGCAAACATCACTGACCCTGTCATCATTATCATTATAGTCGCTGCCATCAATGCAAACATCACTGACCCTGTCATCGTTATCATTATAGTCACTGCCATCAATGCAAACATCACTGACCCTGTCATCGTTATCATTATAGTCACTGCCATCAATGCAAACATCACTGACCCTGTCATCGTTATCATTATAGTCGCTGTCACCAATGCAAACATCACTGACCCTGTCATCATTATCATTATAGTCGCTGTCACCAATGCAAACATCACTGACCCTGTCATCATTATCATTATAGTCGCTGTCACCAATGCAAACATCACTGACCCTGTCATCATTATCATTATAGTCGCTGTCATCAATGCAAACATCACTGACCCTGTCATCATTATCATTATAGTCGCTGTCATCAATGCAAACACCACTGACCCTGTCATCATTATCATTATAGTCGCTGTCACCAATGCAAACATCACTGACCCTGTCATCATTATCATTATAGTCGCTGTCACCAATGCAAACACCACTGACCCTGTCATCATTATCATTATAGTCGCTGTCACCAATGCAAACATCACTGACCCTGTCATCATTATCATTATAGTCGCTGTCACCAATGCAAACACCACTGACCCTGTCATCATTATCATTATAGTCGCTGTCACCAATGCAAACACCACTGACCCTGTCATCATTATCATTATAGTAGCTGTCATCAATGCAAACATCACTGACCCTGTCATCATTATCATTATAGTCGCTGTCATCAATGCAAACACCACTGACCCTGTCATCATTATCATTATAGTCGCTGTCACCAATGCAAACATCACTGACCCTGTCATCATTATCATTATAGTCGCTGTCACCAATGTAAACACCACTGACCCTGTCATCATTATCATTATAGTCGCTGTCACCAATGCAAACATCACTGACCCTGTCATCATTATCATTATAGTCGCTGTCGCCAATGCAAACACCACTGACCCTGTCATCATTATCATTATAGTCGCTGTCGCCAATGCAAACATTACTGACCCTGTCATCATTATTATTATAGTCGCTGTCGCCAATGCAAACATCACTGACCCTGTCATCATTATCATTATAGTCGCTGTCATCAATGCAAACATCACTGACCCTGTCATCATTATCATTATAGTCGCTGTCACCAATGCAAACACCACTGACCCTGTCATCATTATCATTATAGTCGCTGTCACCAATGCAATCATCACTGACCCTGTCATCATTATCATTATAGTCGCTGTCATCAATGCAAACACCACTGACCCTGTCATCATTATTATTATAGTCGCTGTCACCAATGCAAACATCACTGACCCTGTCATCATTATTATTATAGTCGCTGTCACCAATGCAAACATCACTGACCCTGTCATCGTTATAGTCGCTGTCATCAATGCAAACATCACTGACCCTGTCATCGTTATCATTATAGTCGCTGTCACCAATGCAAACATCACTGACCCTGTCATCATTATTATTATAGTCGCTGTCACCAATGCAAACATCACTGACCCTGTCATCATTATCATTATAGTCGCTGTCACCAATGCAAACACCACAGACCCTGTCATCATTATCATTATAGTCGCTGTCATCAATGCAAACACCACTGACCCTGTCATCATTATCATTATAGTCGCTGTATGCAAACATCTGACCCTGTCATCATTATCATTATAGTCGCTGTCACCAATGCAAACATCACTGACCCTGTCATCATTATCATTATAGTCGCTGTCATCAATGCAAACACCACTGACCCTGTCATCATTATCATTATAGTCGCTGTCACCAATGCAAACATCACTGACCCTGTCATCATTATCATTATAGTCGCTGTCATCAATGCAAACATCACTGACCCTGTCATCATTATCATTATAGTCGCTGTCACCAATGCAAACACCACTGACCCTGTCATCATTATCATTATAGTCGCTGTCACCAATGCAAACATCACTGACCCTGTCATCATTATCATTATAGTCGCTGTCATCAATGCAAACATCATTGACCCTGTCATCATTGCCACAATCGTGTACATTAATCTTTGTAATTACAGTTGGCATTGGCAACAACAGCTTGTGCGTGTGACTGTGTGCATGGCACTGCACGCACATTCATGTTTTGTGCACATTTCATACTGTCCTTCCTAAAGCACTGCACAGAAACAGGCAACATGTCACATGTGACGGGAGGGGGGGTAACCAAACTGGACACAACCAAGCAAATAAGGAGGAAATAAATAGGCTGTTCCCAAGAAGGGTGGCTAATGCTGTGTTCCAATGGGCTTGTGTTTATCGGAAACATGACTTCGTAACACCAACTTGACCCAATTACATAAATTTACCACTGGTGAAGTCAGGCTGCTGCTGAACTTTCGAGTTCAGTAAGTTGTATTCAGGATATACACGAGGTTCTGGAATGCAGCATGGTGATAACATTTTGCTGTTGGATGTAGCAGAGAAGAATATGTTGATCGCAACATATTCTATGAGAATTAGCTAACAGAACACAATGTATGCTCTAACGGACAAGACGTCATGGTAGCCAGTGCTTTATCACTGCTATAGAATGGTATGATGAAGCATAAACTATGGCCACCGTATGACGTAAGGGGCCAATGTATGCTCTAACGGACAAGACGTCATGGTAGCCAGTGCTTTATCACTGCTATAGAATGGTATGATGAATCATAAACTATGGCCACCGTATGACGTAAGGGGCCAATGTATGCTCTAACGGACAAGACGTCATGGTAGCCAGTGCTTTATCACTGCTATAGAATGGTATGATGAAGCATAAACTATGACCACCGTATGACGTAAGGGGCCAATGTATGCTCTAACTGACAAGACGTCATGGTAGCCAGTGCTTTATCACTGCTATAGAATGGTATGATGAAGCATAAACTATGGCCACCGTATGACATAAGGGGCCAATGTATGCTCTAACGGACAAGACCTCATGGTAGCCAATGCTTTATTACTGCTCTAGAATGGTATGATGAAGCATAAACTATGGCCACCGAATGACGTAAGGGGCCAATGTATGCTCTAACAGACAAGACCTCATGGTAGCCAATGCTTTATTACTGCTCTAGAATGGTATGATGAAGCATAAACTATGACCACCGTATGACGTAAGGGGCCAATGTATGCTCTAACTGACAAGACGTCATGGTAGCCAATGCTTTATTACTGCTCTAGAATGGTATGATGAAGCATAAACTATGGCCACCGTATGACGTAAGGGGCCAATGTATGCTCTAACTGACAAGACATCATGGTAACCACTGCTTTATCACTGCTCTAGAATGGTATGATGAAGCATAAACTATGGCCACCGTATGACGTAAGGGGCCAATGTATGCTCTAACTGACAAGACGTCATGGTAGCCAATGCTTTATCACTGCTCTAGAATGGTATGATGAAGCATAAACTATGGCCACCGTATGATGTAAGGGGCCAATGTATGCTCTAACTGACAAGACGTCATGGTAGCCACTGCTTTATCACTGCTCTAGAATGGTATGATGAAGCATAAACTATGGCCACCGTATGACGTAAG
This sequence comes from Paraescarpia echinospica, assembly GCA_020002185.1. Lineage (NCBI taxonomy): Eukaryota > Metazoa > Annelida > Polychaeta > Sabellida > Siboglinidae > Paraescarpia > Paraescarpia echinospica. Next base: position 3,401,635 of record CM034541.1, on the reverse strand, counting down.
GGGCCAGTGACAGGTTCATTTGGTAGCAAGTGATTGACAAGTAAATGTAATGACATGTGATTGACTGGTAAATGTAATGACATATGATTGACAAGTAAATGTAATAACGTGATTGACTGGTAAATGTAATGACATGTGATTGACTGGTAAATGTTGTGTCATGTGATTGACCGGTAAATGTAATAACAAATGATTGACAGGTAAATGTTAAAAAAATTTATTGATTGATAAATGTAGTGGCAAGTGATTGACATGTAAATGTAGTGATAAATGATTGACAGGTACATAAAATGAAGAGTGATTGACAGATAAATGTAGTGACAAGTGATTGCCATACAGATAGACGAATCCTGCAAGAAACTGATGAGGACTTGGATGACAAATGATTGGCAGCTATTCAGTGCTTGGTTGAGGGTGGGCGGAGCCTATGAAAATGGGTAGTACCAGTGAGTGGGTGTGGCTAATGAGAGTGGATAGTGCTAGAGAATGGGTGTGGCTAATGAGGTGGTTCTAATGAGTGGGCAGGGCCATAAGAGTGAGTGATGCCTGTCGTAATTTAGACGCCAACAGTTTCAAATCAAGCTGAGCCAAGTTGAAATCAACTATTGACGTCCGTTTATTTACGTAAAACTGAAATACAAAATGAAAACACAGGTATGAGTGACTGGTTAAAGTGCGTTGTAACACGTTACGCTGACAATTTGATAATATAATCAAGAATGGAACCATTGAAATTATAAATGAAATACACTATGTAACAATGGAATTCAGATACATAAAAACCTATTACAAGTATTAAACCTTAACTGTATTTTTTAGATAAGTAAATTGGTTGAAGGGAACACAACTCGCATACATCTGTACTCTATTGCATAATACGAATAGATACATATCTTTCCATGCCTGAAGTTTTACTACACTGATGCTTATATCCGTGTCTATTTTCAGTTTTCTTCCTCAGCTGTTAATTTCTACAGCGTTATGTTAAGTTCGCCGGAAAGCTGCCGAGACCGGGCTTCCACCTGGCATCTAGTGATTTCCAGATCATGTTGCCATGTCATCGCCACCGCACGGGTCAAGAGTTCCGCTTGCCACTGCTACTCCTGAAGCCTCATTAGACTGGCGCTGGAGCAAATGGAACTGCCGCGAGACGCACAAGAGTGACTGGTTGTCTGTGAGACACTGTCCTCAGGCCGGATGTCATCAGCCGCAGTAGTCTTGCACACCTTGTTTCTTGGACATGAACCTTTTCATGTCCATGTTGCACTTTGCCACGTATGCATAACGAGTATTGTAATCACTGGCAATTGCTGCCGTCTGTGCCCGAGTACAGACGAGACCCTTCAGTTGCTCGACTGCCTTCTGAAATTCGTCAAACAATTGGCAGAATGCAGTGTATTGAAATTCCAGGTCTCCCGCTGTGTTCGCGTAGCTGTCTTCAGCCAGTGCAACCAACCTTGTGTACAGTTCTTTATACACCTGGCCAACATCGTGGGTGATGGTCTCTTCATTTGTCTTGGTTCCAAGCGCCGATGTAGCCATTTTCTAGTCAGATGTGACAACAGTTGGCGAACTTTTACCGTGGCGATTTATATGCCAACGGTTTCAAATCAAGCTGAGCCAAGTTGAAATCAACTATTGACATTCGTTTATTTATGTAAAACTGAAATACAAAATAAAAACACAGGTATGAGTGTGTGACCAGTTAAAGTGCGTTGTAACACGTTACGCTGACAATTTGGTAATATAATCAAGAATGGAACCATTGAAATTATAAATGAAATACACTATATATCAATGGAATTCAGATACATAAAACCTATTACAAGTATTAAAGCTTAACTGTATTATGTCAAATAAGTAAATTAGTTGAAGGGAACACAACTCGCATACACCTACACACTACAGCATAATACGATTAGATACTCAGAAATGAAGGACCAAACTGCACTACAACACTACTTTCCCAGACTTGGACACAGAACAAAGGTCCGTTACAAAAAGGGTTTTTATTATTATTATCAAATTCTACTGAATATAACATGCTCAAACTATTATACAATTGTGCTAGAGTACATCAAATTTGCAACTACCTTCGTTCCAGGGTTGGCATCTACTGATGTTCTTCTTAAACTTGTCAAATGCATCCCGCCGACAGACAAAAGGCGCTAATCTATGCAGCCATGACATCACCACCAGAGGGCAGATATCATATGTCATCTTCTGGTTTCAATCTAGGATCATGGACCTACATGGGCCCTTGGTGCACTTAGCCAAGGGCCCATGTAGTTTGTGAAAGAGGGCCATTTTTTTAAACACTGCATCTATGGCAGGGACTGAAAATCCCTCTGGGAATTAACTAATTAAACATTACTATTAGACCAATAGATCCCTCCAAGCCACAGCTCAGAAATGGGCAACTCAATCAGTCTTCTTTTTGCTAGATATGCACAGAGTTATATGTGACCAGTCTCTGATTGGGTCACCCCTTTAATCACTTATCAAGCTACATTGTACTGCACCTCAAACATAACTCATCTGAATGGCCTCTTGACAGGGGTTCTACAGTACAGGAACTATTTTATACAAATGCACTTCAATGTTGTGTGGTAATCTTTTACTTTACTGGCCTAAATTATTAGCAACATCCGCCTAGTAGATACTACCCTGGAGTGAGGCATAGGGATACTAGTGTTAAGGTCAGTTGGATGGCAACTGACTTGGGCCATTAAAGTAAGAGATTACCTAGTATAGGATATAAGATAACAACACACACACACACACACAACACGCACAACACGCACACACTCACACACACACACTCACACACACTCACACACACTCACACACACACACACACACTCATTGTTTCATTAACAATTGTCAAATCCAAAATCTTTTTCACAATCTGCTTCTTCACCTTTTGAGACACACTATCATTTCCTGGATAATTAGTTATTCAAATAATTTACTATCCCCAGTGAAAAGCCCAACATAACATTTATTCAAAGTTCTATTGCTACAATACTGCAACTGAAAAAACATATTTACTAAATTTATTTGTGTGTGCATTTAACTGTGTACATTCAAATCATAAGTCAAGTTTCCTGACTAGTAATTCCCGTCATATACCCGTCTACCACAGCTGTTCACAACTAGCAATAGTTTACTCAAGTTCACAAAGTGTCTCTAACTGAGCACAGTCAATCAGAGTAGGGGTAGTCACATCCACCACAAATTGCAATAAGATATTGCAAGTAATTTAACAAGATTTAACAATATTACCACCCAGAGAATTAACTTTAGTTGGCAGGTGGACAAGGAAGCCTTTTGGCTTATCGAGAGTCCTACCGTTTCTATCTATGTTTATCCCGCCCTTCTGAGGTATGTGTCTATTTTATTTTCAAACATATTCACGCTACTAGCACCCACACAATCAGCAGATAATCTGTTCCATTCATTTACAGTCCTTTGTGAAAATGAGAACTATATCTAATCTATACTGCTCCTTTACTAATGTAACTTCATGTCCCCTAGTCCTTCTATCTTTCTTAACTGAGAACAAAATTTAACTCAAACAGCGTATTTGGCAAAAATATAAATGATTGCTGAAGTAACTTAAGCATGGCGTGATACATTGTTGTTAATACCTTTCGGTTGTATGCGCGGCCTTTTGCCCCACATGTCCAGGAGTGATTTTTGTATTTTATTTTGTTTCATGATTCTTTCTAGTGGACACACAGTGTGTGAGATCCGGTGGATAATTGTACACCTAGCGGACTTGTGTGGAATTAGTAGCGCAATGTGCTACATCATCAACCAGAACGACAATGTAATCATTACTTGACACTAATTGTGTCTTGGATATTTTGCACAAATTTTTGGACACCTACAAAATATCGAATAAATTAATGGATTACCTCGTCAATTAATAGACTTATTTTTTAGGGTGCGTCAACTGAATTTGTGTGCACCAGATGCCACATTTACGCAACCTTCGGGCGCATTCATGAAATTTTGTGGGTCATTTGTTAAAATATTGTGTCAATGGCGCAAATGGCGCCTGGATTGAACCCTGCATCTTTCCTAGTGGAAATCTAGTATAAATATATCCGATAGGTGGCGCTACTCGTAGTTTGACTTCATGCAATAGAATACATATAGCTCATTAGAATACATGCATTTAGTACAAACAATATGCCAAATGCCTTTACAATGCCAGTGAGTGGGTGTAGCTAATGAGAATAGGTGGTGCTAATGGGTGGCTTGGCCAGTGAGAGTGGGCGGAGCCAAGTACCTGGATGTCCTGCAGTCGTGCTTCAGATTCCTGGTGCTTTGACATAATCTCATGTCGCTTGTTCTGTGCCTCAAGACTGTTGATAAACGCTATCTCGTTCGCCTGTCACATGCGCAAGGCAAACAAACTTAAGAGCTAGAAATCAATTCTTATATTAACAGTTGGAAACAAAACAAAAATACATCAACTCTATGCTGTGTTATACATACTCACTTCTATAATCCAGCATAATCCACAGATCCCACAACTCAACTTAAGCATTTATGATACTGAAATTACAGCTAAGAGTCATTATTTTCATAAGTTCAACCAGCATAGCAAGATTAGAATTACGCATTACAGGACTGGCTGTTTTTCAGTTAATGCTGTGAGGCACTGGAAAGAAAAGGTCAGTTTCCTGGGTACATATCTTGAAGACTTTGAAACAACAACCGATATTTTGTGAAAATCATAAAACGCATGTAACTTGTTTTTTAGAAGTCCTACAAAACAAGGGAACATTCAAAAACAATAATTTTTGTAGGGAGAGCAACTAAAGACCTGTCTCAGAGTCACAAATACTTTGTTCCAAGCAAACACAGAGTAAGAGAAAGGAGCAGAAACAAACACAAAATGATGTCACATGACCTCACGTGAACACATAAAATCATGAACACATAAGCCAATATTCACAGGTCCACATATGACATAAACATTGGTGCCGTAACAATTCACTACGCTACGATACAATACATATTGTGATATTTCTGCCATAATACATGTACAGCGCAACACAAAGATGCATACTTTTAGAGAAACAAGTCATTTGCACTACATTTTATAACTGTAAAGTAATGTCTACTGAGAACATGTATTCACGAAAAAAGTGACTAGTGTCCAATTTAACGCAAGATTTGGGAAATAATGCACTTACCAGGTCCTCATTATCAAGAATTTATATTTAATTCTCATCAAGTTTTATAATTCGCTGCACTTTTTGGACCCTAAATGTGGTCTAAAAGAAACGATTTGCTGACCGTGTGTAATGCGACAAGTAGCACTTGTACCAAACGGGTAGAATCAAAACATTTTTTAATGTGTGCTTGTAATTAAAAATGTCAACATTATAAAACTTTGGAAATTAACCGTGGATGCATCGTATTGCGGTTCTTGTCAAATGTATCATGTATTTGTAGCACATTATGAGAAAATTACCGTGATTCATTGACGAATCAGTGGATCGTTAGTCCTAATAAATACTACCACATAAACAGCACAAATACAGCCACAGAAATATCACAGATAACAATCTTACACTAACACTACATTTACTTGTTCAGATTTATATTTTCAGAAACTATTCTTACGACTGCATGTATGTAAACAATATGCGTACATGCTTGTGAATGGTCTGGTACCAGACATATGCGAACTACACATTTTAATAATAACTGCATTAACAATGTTGTAAGTGGCCACAGACACTACGTGCTGACGTACCTTAGTTTCCTCCTCGTGTGCTTTACGAATCTTCATCTTTAACTGAAGGTGTCGCTTTGATTCTGCCCGGTGCAGTTTCTGCTTGATCATCTCGCGCTGTTGGCGTAGTAACTCTTCCTTAAACGCTCGCACCTCGGCCACCTGTTGAAAGTAACAATAACTAATCGGTTACCCGTAATAACATATATTTATTAAGATCAATTAGTTTACATATTTTCCCTTCATATAATAGGTTAATAAGTAATGTTACAAAAATGTGCTCTTATTTGCAATAATGTAATCATACGGTTTGATGGAACTTTTATAAAATTACCACTCAATGCTACATTGAAATGAAGCAAATCTACTTGGCCATACACAATTGTAATGGTTACCTTTTCAAGTTAAACACATTTTCAGTGTGTACAAAAACATAAAAAAGATGGTTACCAATTACCAAAATATGTCCGTAATGATACAATCATACTAATGAAATATGTGTGCAATAAATGAAAACAAACATCTAGCAATGAAAACCAGGTTATAAGTTCTCACAGTTAGTGTCTGTGTGACATCATAGTGAGACTGCATTTTGTAGCCTAATAAATCCTCCAGTAATGTCTCTTTATGCCAACTGAACCACCCAGAACACCATCAGCAACTTACAAAGGCCAACTAAGCAGACAAAGGGTGCATCGCCGACTGACAAAAAGGCATCGAACTAACTGGACTGGATCATGCATTGCATATGCACTCAGTATAAGACTGTTCACTTAATCGCAAATGACAAAAGTCTGGCGAATTTATTCTTTTGTAGTAAAAGCTGATGGTAAATCATTCACATTTCTTTAATGGTTCAGTGTAAACATTCAGACACACCAAACACACAGTGAGGGAGGGGCGTGTAGTTACCTTGTTCGTGAGGAGTCGGAGGCGTTCAGCCTTCTCCTGCAATAACTTCTCCCTCATAGCACGTGCTTTCGCTTGTCTTGCCTCGTGGCGCTTGTGGTTTTCTGTCGGCGACCTCATGAGGCAAAAACAAACTACCTCATTCTCTCTACCTTCAATTGTTCACAACTACACAGGAGTGTATGTTTGTGATCAATAACCACTCTCTCATTCTCTTTACCTTCGATTGTTCACAACTACACAGGAGTGTATGTTTGTGATCAATAACCACTCTCTCATTCTCTTTACCTTCGATTGTTCACAACTACACAGGAGTGTATGTTTGTGATCAATAACCACTCTCTCATTCTCTTTACCTTCCATTGTTCACAACTACACAGGAGTGTATGTTTGTGATCAATAACCACTCTCTCATTCTCTTTACCTTCGATTGTTCACAACTACACAGGAGTGTATGTTTGTGATGAATAACCACTTTCTCATTCTCTTTACCTTCGATTGTTCACAACTACACAGGAGTGTATGTTTGTGATGAATAACCACTCCCTCATTCTCTCTACCTTCGATTGTTCACAACTACACAGGAGTGTATGTTTGTGATCAATAACCACTCTCTCATTCTCTCTACCTTCGATTGTTCACAACTAGACAGGTGTATGTTTGTGATCAATAACCACTCTCTCATTATCTCTACCTTCAATTGTTCACAACTACACAGGAATGTATGTTTGCGATCAATAACCACTCTCTCATTAGCTCTACCTTCAATTGTTCACAACTACACAGGAGTGTATGTTTGTGATCAATAACCACTCTCTCATTATTTCTACCTTCAATTGTTCACAACTACACAGGAGTGTATGTTTGTGATCAATAACCACTCTCTCATTCTCTTTACCTTCGATTGTTCACAACTACACAGGAGTGTATGTTTGTGATGAATAACCACTTTCTCATTCTCTTTACCTTCGATTGTTCACAACTACACAGGAGTGTATGTTTGTGATGAATAACCACTCCCTCATTCTCTCTACCTTCGATTGTTCACAACTACACAGGAGTGTATGTTTGTGATGAATAACCACTCTCTCATTCTCTCTACCTTCGATTGTTCACAACTACACAGGAGTGTATGTTTGTGATCAATAACCACTCTCTCATTCTCTCTACCTTCGATTGTTCACAACTAGACAGGTGTATGTTTGTGATCAATAACCACTCTCTCATTCTCTCTACCTTCGATTGTTCACAACTAGACAGGTGTATGTTTGTGATCAATAACCACTCTCTCATTATCTCTACCTTCAATTGTTCACAACTACACAGGAGTGTATGTTTGTGATCAATAACCACTCTCTCATTAGCTCTACCTTCAATTGTTCACAACTACACAGGAGTGTATGTTTGTGATCAATAACCACTCTCTCATTATTTCTACCTTCAATTGTTCACAACTACACAGGAGTGTATGTTTGTGATCAATAACCACTCTCTCATTATCTCTACCTTCAATTGTTCACAACTACACAGGAGTGTATGTTTGTGATCAATAACTACTCTCTCATTATCTCTACCTTCAATTGTTCACAACTACACAGGAGTGTATGTTTGTGATCAATAACCACTCTCTCATTATCTCTACCTTCAATTGTTCACAACTACACAGGAGTGTATGTTTGTGATCAATAACCACTCTCTCATTATCTCTACCTTCAATTGTTCACAACTACACAGGAGTGTATGTTTGTGATCAATAACCACTCTCTCATTATCTCTACCTTCAATTGTTCACAACTACACAGGAGTGTATGTTTGTGATCAATAACCACTCTCTCATTATCTCTACCTTCAATTGTTCACAACTACACAGGAGTGTATGTTTGTGATCAATAACCACTCTCTCATTCTCTCTACCTTCAATTGTTCACAACTACACAGGAGTGTATGTTTGTGATCAATAACCACTCTCTCATTATCTCTACCTTCAATTGTTCACAACTACACAGGAGTGTATGTTTGTGATCAATAACCACTCTCTCATTATCTCTACCTTCAATTGTTCACAACTACACAGGAATGTATGTTTGTGATCAATAACCACTCTCTCATTCTCTCTATCTTCAATTGTTCACAACTACACAGGAGTGTATGTTTGTGATCAATAACCACTCTCTCATTATCTCTACCTTCAATTGTTCACAACTACACAGGAGTGTATGTTTGTGATCAATAACCACTCTCTCATTATCTCTACCTTCAATTGTTCACAACTACACAGGAGTGTATGTTTGTGATCAATAACCACTCTCTCATTCTCTCTATCTTCAATTGTTCACAACTACACAGGAGTGTATGTTTGTGATCAATAACCACTCTCTCATTCTCTCTATCTTCAATTGTTTACAACTACACAGGAGTGTATGTTTGTGATCAATAACCACTCTCTCATTCTCTCTATCTTCAATTGTTTACAACTACACAGGAGTGTATGTTTGTGATCAATAACTTGAATTCAATTGACAGGATACTAAAAACTCTCTGACCTAGAAAAGTGCTTGAAAAAGCATATTTTCTTCACATAAATTCACCTTACTTATCAAGCATATCAATCCCTGACGATGTCATAGTGTCCTCATATAGAAGCATTTGAAGGTAATGTACGTATGATGTGTATTTAGTAAGACGTGTGCTTACTAGATCAAGTTTTATGAATATCTACGAGTGGAATCCCACAATGACAATATACTACTGTTCAAGCTTCAAGTCTTCAATCCTTTCCTAATGTCTGCACATCTGTACATTGAAGTCATAACAAAATGTCCCCACATAAATGCATTTTATTTTTTTACCCTCGTGAGACTATTATTGTAACTTTCTGTGAAATAACCATAGGAAATTAATTTGTTCTAGTTTTCAATCCCATTCCTTATTCCCACTTTTCATTCCAATTTCTTTAGTGCATTCATACATAGTGAAAGGTCAAATTTTTAAACGGTAGTGCATTTCTAAAATATGCAAAATAAAAACCGGGTCTCTAAAATATGTAATTTACAAACTATCTCTAAAATAAGAACATCAAACACAAGATATTCACGTTTTTTTTAAAATCAGTTCCTTTGTAAAGTCAAATCACAATACAAAAAATTAACATTACAATTTGTTTCACATTTTACATCACATAATTCCCCCCCGACACTTCCCTTAAGTTTCCCCTCCCAGGTGCACCCAGACACCCACCTCTTGCGTGAGGGGGAGGAGAGTTTCTCATGGATGTGTACGACCCTGCCCGGGGTGCGGCCACTGTCCACATCTTCCACCATGTCTCCCCAGCATGTCTTCTCTCGATACTCCGCATTCGCTGCAACAATAACCCACAGTGCAACACAACTACCCACAATGCAGCACAACTACCCACAATGCAACACGAGTACCCACAAATCAACACAATTATCTACAATGAAACAAACTACCCGCAATGAAAAACAAATACCCAGAACGCAACACAACTACCCACGATGCAACACAATTACCCACGATGCAACACAATTACCCACGAAGCAACACAACTGCCCACCATACAACACATATACCCATAATACAACACACACACCTACCCACAATGCAGCACAATTCAACTAACCATAATAGTGCAACAAAACTATCCACAATGCAAGACAATTACCCACTTCACAACACCTATACCCACAGCGCAACATGACCAACAATACAGTGCAACAACCTACAATGCAAAGCAAGACCCACAATGCAACACAAACCAACATGCCTTTCACATTCAACAATCAGTTTGCTGTCAATTTTGATATCAAAGTTACAAAGTCTAATTATTTTTTATTGAAAAAATCATGTAATAGTAATACAGTACAAATTACCTGTATTCAGAAGAGACTAAAAGCTGTTGGTCCTTTCTGTCTACCAGGCATCTATGCCAGGGGTTGTAAAACATCCCACAGAAGGTATAACATTGTCACCTGTCACAGGCTCACAGAGATAATGGTCTCGATTTAGAAAAACACCTATGTGTGTGCTGCAACAGCTGTCGCTAAGATTGTTGCTCTGATAATGGAGCCACCAGGTGCATAGAGAAAAGAGACAAACCGTCGTAGTCCTCAACCATCTTGTCCCAGTCACACCTGCGCGTCGACAGACTCTCTCCTGTTGTACTTCCACTCTTCTGCAACAGACCATCAATAAATCAATCAATAAATCAATCAACCAATTACTATCCAATAAAACATGGCATCACAATCAACTATCACAGCTAAGCGTGTACGATATATATATATAAATTATATATATGCAAAATAGATATATTAAATCGACCTCGCCTATTCTACTACCATGAATTATCCTCTCAAGCCAATGGTGGGAATAGTAATGGCAGGAAATTTGCCAGATTGGTCTAGCACTTGCTGTCTTCATTGTGGGTCTAGCACACTTGCCTAACACCAAAGAGGAATTTCAAGAACTCATAGTTACCCCGAACTGACTCCGTTGTAGCTAGTGTTCACTGTTTGAATGCTTTGTAGGTGAAACAATCAAATTGTGAACAATGGTTTAGACGCAGGCTGCATACATTCAACATACTGATTCTGCTGTTAAGAACATTATATTAATACAGTTATACATATTAAAAGGGTGAACATGCAAAGTTGCTTTACGAACAATATATGTGTGTTAATTAAACATTCTGGTATCCTGATTACCTACATAGAACACTATGAAAATAATGCTCAAAGAAAGCCAAGCTCAAGGCTGCTGTGTCAACTGCACATGTTCCAGATTGACCATTGCTTGACCAATGGTCTGATGAATGAAGGTTATGACATCACATCTGGTAAGTGAAGCTTGGTGCTACACACTACACAGACCACAGTTTGGTAACAAAGAATGGTAAGTTTGGTGCTACACTGACCACGGTTTAGCACTGACCGTGAGTTCACTCTCTGTGTCTGTCTTGTCTGTCTCATCTTCGTCATCGCCAGTCGTGAGGTCGTCGATCTCCATGTTCTCCTCGCACGCGATCGCCTCCAGGTAGACCTTTTCCTCTGCCAGAGCTGACTCCAGGGCCTGCTCCTGCTCCTGCTCCAGCTGGTGGGTCAGACTGTCCTCCTCCTCCATCATCTACACAGAGAGGGACCAAACGCACATTCATACTACTAACTGTCAGACTGTTCTCCTCCATCATCTACAGAAACGAGGGACCAAACACCCCTACTTACTACTAACTGTCAGACTGTCCTCCTCCATCATCTACAGAAACGAGGGACCAAACACCCCTACTTACTATTAAATACTATATTACTATACGCGACAGCGTAACGACGGATCATGTAATGATTATTTTTTAATGGTGAAACATACGACCTCCTCCATTCACTCAGGAAAAACTGCTAAGTATGACCAGTGTGTGATTGTAAATGGACTGCAGTGGTAAATGGAACTGGAACTGTTTATGTGTCTGGTGATTTAAACATTATAGTCGTGTTTCACTGGTGTCTGTAGATAGAGAATGTACTATATTAAAAGGCAAAACTGAGCCAGGCAAACTGTCAAAACAATGTTAATAACATAACAAATACTGAATTGGCCATTGTTAATAACCATAACAAATACTGAATTGGCCATTGTTAATTTATATCAATATGGTTTGGACTCATTTGTAGACAGTTTTCGTGATAAAACATACACCAGTTGACCATTTGTAACTCACTCAACACAGTAAAAAATACATTTTACAGGGGGGCAGTAATTTTCAACACGGTTGTAAAAGGACCCCTGGTCCTTATGTACGATGGGGTTCCATTTACAATATCACACCGGTGCACGTCCACTCACATGCGTGCACACTGTCCCACGATAATCCCTTGGCCTCAAAACACTTGGAGGCCTCTTGGAAGACGCCTTCGACTTTTTTGTTAATTTATTTATTCTATTTATTTATTAGTTAAGGGATAATAGAACCAGAACTCTCCCTTGACGTCTCCATCTTTGGTGCAAAGCACGAATACGAGTAGCACACAAGATGGCAAAATCTTTAATTTCAGCCAACCCTTCGCATACTCCTTGGAAAACCTCTTGCATACCCTCGGGGGTATGAGCACTCAAGTTTGGGAACTGCTGGTCTACAGCAACAAGAGACCAAACATCTGTACGTACTACTAAGTGTCAGACTGTCCTCCTCCATCACCTACAGTGTCAAGAGAGACCACCCCTAGTATACTACTAACTGCTTATTCTAGTTATTTTTACACCCACTCATTGAACAACCAACAGCAGCAGTCATCACCATTTCTGTATTTTTATCTTAAACTCACGCACAGTGGCGCCACCTGGAGAGTTGGTCATCGCTCAACTCGCCAACTGTTTCATCTTTCTCCAACAAGTAGAAAACCAGGTACATGTAAATATCTTTAATTAACTACCTTTGTATGTTTTGAAATCTACCTGCAATTGGTAGATCAGACGGCAATGCTCCATGCGTGCAAATGAACACAGAAAGAGTCAAGTTGCCCTCGGTACGTGGGAGTAGATACTATCATACTGTCCCCAAAGTTTGCATATATTTTAGTATTAACTTACTTCAATAATAAAAACCATTTTGTACTGATGGATTGCAAGAAATCTTAAAATATGTACAATTATTAAGAAAATACCACATTTTCATTGTTGACAGTACAGGAACTATTGGAAAGCTGGGCACAGGGGACAACAGTCATCAACACATCTGCCAATAAATAACAATCACATGAGTCTAGAAACAGCGTGGAACTAAACAACGACTACAACAAACATACCGTCTCAAGCTCTATCGCCAACTTGTCATCATCGTCATCCTCCTCCTCTTCCTGCTCACTGTCCATCTGATGATTGCTCTCCTCTGCTCCACCCAGCTCCGGGGCGGGGCCAGGCGGACTATGCTCCAGCGAAAGGGAGATGACAGCGGTGATCTGCTCAGTCTCATCATCGTAAATGTCCTTCAGTGCAGGTTCCTTCAGCTTCTCTACGCCGTCGATGTCTGCCAAGTATCAGGAATATAGTCTGGGTTGTCAAAAACTCATACTTATTTAAATTAAATGTTCCTCCTCAATTGTATTTTTTTCAATTATCTCATTTTAAATTAATTTGGCGGTACACGTAAACAAAATTATATTTATTTAAATTAACGGTGCCTCTTGAATTGTATTTCTTTCACTTATCTCATTTTAAATTAACCTCCTGAATTGTATTTTTTTCACTTGTCTCATTTTAAATTAATTTAACAAAAAACCCTACTAAGTGTATGCTATGAGTTGTTAGGTTGTTTGTGCAGCTTTTTTTTACATAATTTTGTTGAAATCATTTAACAAATGCTATCAATGTCTGCCAATACAAGTACCAGGAATATACAGTCTTAGGGACATGTAAAAAACTCATATTTATTTTAATTAAGGGTGTCTCCTCAAATCTATTTTTGCTCGTCTCATGTCAAGTTAATTTAGTGAAAAAGCAAATCTACTATGTGTATGCTATGAGTTGTTAGCACGTTTGTTCAACTTTTTTATATAATTTTGATGAAATCATCGAACAAACTGTTCACTCGTTTAATGGTGGATCCAACTTTAATCCAGCAGTTTATCAAAACTGAAATCAAGTCTAAGTCTCAGACCATTACGAAAACAAACTGACAAAAAAGTTACATTATTTACTATTTATGAAACACCAAAACATTTGGATACAACATTACACAAATATTTTTAATAATATTAATTAATAATTATTACGCAATAAACAAGGCTAGACTGTTGCCTCTACCCAGCTTAACCAAGCAAAAAATAATTTTGTTACGTCATTTATTCATGGCGCCATCTAGTGAATACACATTATATATGCAATGGCCTAAAAATGTTTGTAGAACTGGTTAAACAGCGGTTGAAACATAAACAAAACACACAACTTACAGATATTGAGCTGGTTGCTTTCATACTCTGTCCTCGGTTGGTTTTCCTTCTCGCTGTCTAGACTACCCGCTCGACTACGAACTCGCGTCGAACTGCTCAAGACAGGAGACTGCGCCGTCTCACTGCTATGACACAGTGCTGCCACCGGTGGGTCTTCTGTCGTATCATGGTTTGACGGGGAACTCGTCTGAGAGTGGGGCGTGTGAAGTTTCATGGAGTTGGAGCGGCACTTTATGCGTCCTCCCCTGTGAACTGTCTCCCACCCCTCCAAATCCTCACCCTCCAGAGGGGCCGCGGTGTCTGGGGGGATACAATCACATTATTATTATTATATTACTACACATTTATAACATTCCGTGTAGGCAATCAAAGCATAATCACACCTGTATTATATATTTGTAATGCATCTGAGCTAAACACCTGCCCAAAAGATAACACTAAGTTAACTTAAAATCAGTCGAAAAGTTAAAATAAAAACCTGGTTAAAAGAGGATCATCTATTTAAAATGTTAAATATATCATTACTGCATTTATACAATATACTCTTTTATGTAATTTTTGGCAGTTTTATATAATTTTACATGTACATTTATATTTTAAACTCACAATCCTTAGGAAGATAAAATATAGATTTTATAAAGTTATTGTGACTAAAGAATATTTATAATTATTATTGTAATAAATGATGACGACTCAGAGGCTGAAACAGATCAAGTAACTGATGTGACCTCCACCTTGCAGGGGTAGAAGAATGATGTGCTTAGAGCCAGGGAAAAGAGAATCAACAAAGGAATATCAGACCTTCCTCAGCACAAATGCTGTTGACACGGCAAGGTTCCTTCAGGGTAATCACATCGTCATCAACCATGTCAAACTCCTGAGAGTTGGTCATTGGCCCACCCCGCACCTTGTCAGCCCAACTCAGGCCACTGGAGCTAACAAAAAACAACAGCAGGGGTAGCAACATGCACTTCTCTGGGAAGTATTCAGCCACGCTGCAGTGACTGTGCGAGGATATTCGTACATAAATATAAATGACTGTCTTTTGCCAGGTACTCATTCATACAGCCGAGTCAACTGTCCTGTGTTCAATACGAGAGCAGTAGGATTCAAATCAGGAATGTCTTGATTGAGAGTTCAATGATCTAACCTCTAAGTTAATAGTGACGGTAATACCATGCTATATCTTTTATAATGTAGAAGATACAATATTTAATCATTATACATTGTAACATTTGTAATAGGTAGATACAATGCAACAACCAGTAATACCACATACTTTACTACAGTTGGCTGTATGTAGATCTCAGATGACCATGTTCAAGTCCTTCTTAAGGCCAAGATTTTGACAAATTAAAAAACCTTTTTACATAATTTCAACATAAAATAACAACAAAACTAACCTATACTATTATTAAACAGTTGGCCAAGAAATGACAGCCAGAAATGCAATACTGTTTCCACAACTGTCTGCCTATACATAGCTGCCCCCAATGTGTTTGTCCATACGTGTTTATGTGTAAGGTGCTTGGATCTGTCAGAAAGACTCAATACCAGGTGAAATAAGAACTTACCTTTTACCTTTATGTGCATATGACCTATAGGCTTTTTTAATAATGGTAGTGTCTTTAATTAACAGAAAATAAATAATATAAACGTACACATAAAACATGAACAGAACGTTGTAGTAGTAACCGAGGGAACAACTTACCTCGTAACAGAATTGAAGTTGAGGTTGCGAGACGCAGGAGAGTTGGTGGGGAAATGTTCCTTGTTCCCACCACCCAACAGAGTCTTCCCAGGGGATGACTTCCTTACTTCCCATGCGAGAGAGGTGGGCCTGCAGAAAATTTTTGAAAACTACTGATAAGATTCATTAAGTTTGTAAACAAGATTTTCTCCAGTTCATCATATCCATGGTCACCGGTTTAGCTTGGTTCCTTATAGCGAGAGTCAAATGTTATGTAAACGTTTGTGAACTGCATCGTGCCGTAATAGTGCCGAGATAGTGGCAGAGTAACACAAATAATCGGAAGCTGCCTATGGCTTTGTCCGATTATTTATGCAAGTTGATTTTAAAACAACTGAAATGTTCGTCTGCCAAAGTTTATATGATGATGTAAACAATAATTATGTTGTCATCGCACATGATGTTTGGTATGTGGTGATTAAATAACAGTTATGTTGTAATCGCACTGATTATGAAGTTATAATTGCACCTGGGTACTGGATGAAGCTCACTGCATGCATGTGTAATAACACACAATTACCTCAGATGAAAAATGTCTGTATTGGTATGATAGTTATTCAAAGTGAAACAAAGGGTCTGCAGGGATATACCTGGATGTAACATCATGTTTGTGTTAAAGGGTCCTCTGGACCCCCAGCCTTCTTTTGAGGGGGTCCCAAGCCTGTAGCGAGGGTCCCACTTATTGCTCTTTTTTAATTGTAAATATTGTTTTCTAAATATCACAACTTATACAACCCATATAAACCTGGTTATTATTAGTTTGATACTAATAAGAACTTAACAAAATAATGTGCCTTGTTACAATATACTGTTTTATTTGTTGATATTTTTCCTTGATAATCGATGTAGTTTTAGAAGTTAGAGCAACCTTCCTCACTTATGAGAGGGCGTGCTAGTCGGCTAGATGTCTTGGCATGCTTGTAAATGTCACGTTGGGAGATCTCCTAAGGCAAAGCTAAGGATATTGAGGAAGCCACGAGTCGGTTTGGAATGCTCCTGAATTTGTTTCAGTGGCGGGAAACCTGATCGTGGTGATGACAGTAGCATTGGAAAAGTCAACTGACAACAGATGGAGCTGTGCATTACTTTGTGGACACTTAATTGATGCTGGCATTATAACAGTTGTGCCTAAATGTTGTACCTCAACGCATTTATTTCATCATTCCACATTGTTTCAGGAATATAATGTCCCAAATAGCATTTGCTCCGGTTTGAATCGGCGCAAAAGAATGTTCGTAAGTCACTGTGTTATTCATTGCTATAGCTCTAATAAATTAGGAAGTCTTAAAACGCACAGCGATTGTGCTCAAACCTTGAAGCCTCAACAGACAAGCACACAGATTGGAATGGTATTCTGGTTTGCGAATCAGTCCCTAGAAGCGCTTCGCAAAACTACGCGCACGGTAGCACCACACGGAGGATTAGGCACCCGTCAGAATCTAGTCGGAATTGGGAAACATACGCCTACAGGAATGATTATTTGGAAGGACTCGTGAAAATAAATACCAAAGGAACTGATTCGGTAATAAACTACCAAGTTAAAGGCATTCATATTCAATATATATTTTTGTTTTATACGTCACTGAAATGCATGCATCCCGTGGGACATAACGGTTAGTTTGTACACGTCCAGGTACTATTTCCATGTGTACAGGATGCAGGATCTTGCGTCCTGTAAACCCCTGGGTCTGCATACGACGACTGCCACAGAAATAGACTCCTGCAGTAAGATGATCCTGGATTCAGTTAAATTCATATTTGATAAGGTTGTTAAGTTACCTGTCTGAATCCTTGTTTGGTGCAATGTTGCTTCTAGCACCTTCACAGTGCCTTCATCAGTGTTGCTGTGTGCCGCTCTTGGCTATGTCACTTGACAGTCCAGAGTGACAACAATATTATAAAGCACCATGAAGGTGCTGAAAGCTCCACTGAGCTAAACAAGGATTAGGACAAGTAATTTAACAACCTTATCAAATAGGTTCCTGTCACTGTTGTTGCTTACTTGTGTCCTTCTTCAGCCGTCTCGTACACTTTGAGTAACTTCACTCGCTGTATAAGAGACTTGAAGTCATTTGTACTCTGCTCCAGCATCATGATGGCTTCCTGTTGCAGACAAATCACTTACTTGAGGCGGCGTCAAACTTCTACACATCAGACAGATGGACGGACGGACAGATGCAGAAAGACAGACAGACACACAGAGAGACAGACAGACAGAGAACTGCACTGTTTTACAATATTGAAGAGAAACTAAGCATTAACACCAACTTCTTGGTATCTCATTTAGTAATATAATGTTTTTGACACCATAACATAATTAGGTTGAAGCCCACGATATTGCATTTAATAAGTTTGAAGCATTGTTTACAATTTGAATGTTTCGTCTGTGAAATGTGCATTTTGTGTACAAAATACTCATCAGCTATAGTAGTGGCAGGTGGGGCTTACTGCAAGTTAACTGTAGAGGTGGCAGGTGGGACTAACTGCAAGTTAACTGTAGAGGTGGTAGGCGGGGCTAACTGCAAGTTAACTGTAGAGGTGGCAGGTGGGGCTAACTGCAAGTTAACAGTAGAGGTGGCAGGTGGGGCTAACTGCAAGTTAACTGTGGAGGTGGCAGGTGGGGCTAACTGCAAGTTAACTGTATGGGTGACAGGTGGGGCTAACTGCAAGTTAACTGTAGAGGTGGCAGGTGGGGCTAACTGCAAGTTAACTGTAGAGGTGGCAGGTGGGGCTAACTGCAAGTTAACTGTGGAGGTGGCAGGTGGGGCTAACTGCAAGTTAAATGTAGAGGTGGCAGGAGGGGCTAACTGCAAGTTAACTGTAGAGGTGGCAGGTGGGGCTAACTGCAAGTTAACTGTTGAGGTGGCAGGTGGGGTTAACTGCAAGTTAACTGTAGAGGTGGCAGGTGGGGCTAACTGCAAGTTAACTGTATGGGTGACAGGTGGGGCTACCTGCAAGTTAACTGTAGAGGTGGCAGGTGGGGCTAACTGCAAGTTAACAGTAGAGGTGGCAGGTGGGGCTAACTGCAAGTTAACTGTGGAGGTGGCAGGTGGGGCTAACTGCAAGTTAACTGGATGGGTGACAGGTGGGGCTAACTGCAAGTTAACTGTAGAGGTGGCAGGTGGGGCTAACTGTAAGTTAACTGTAGAGGTGGCAGGTGGGGCTAGCTGCAAGTTAACTGTAGAGGTGGCAGGAGGGGCTAACTGCAAGTTAACTGTAGAGGTGGCAGGTGGGGCTAACTGCAAGTTAACTGTGGAGGTGGCAGGTGGGGCTAACTGCAAGTTAACTGTAGAGGTGGCAGGTGGGGCTAACTGCAAGTTAACTGTATGGGTGACAGGTGGGGCTACCTGCAAGTTAACTGTAGAGGTGGCAGGTGGGGCTAACTGCAAGTTAACTGTAGAGGTGGCAGGTGGGGCTAACTGCAAGTTAACTGTAGAGGTGGCAGGTGGGGCTAACTGCAAGTAAAATATAGTGGTGGCAGGTGGGGCTAACTGCAAGTTAACTGTAGAGGTGGCAGGTGGGGCTAACTGCAAGTTAACTGTAGAGGTGGCAGGTGGGGCTAACTGTAAGTTAACTGTAGAGGTGGCAGGTGGGGCTAACTGCAAGTTAACTGTGGAGGTGGCAGGTGGGGCTAACTGCAAGTTAACTATAGAGGTGGTAGGTGGGGCTAACTGCAAGTTAACTGTAGAGGTGGCAGGTGGGACAAACTGTAAGTTAACTGTAGAGGTGGCAGGTGGGGCTAACTGTAAGTTAACTGTAGAGGTGGCAGGTGGGGCTAACTGCAAGTTAACTGTAGAGGTGGCAGGTGGGCTAACTGCAAGTTAACTGTAGAGGTGGCAGGTGGGGCTAACTGCAAGTTAACTGTACAGGTGGCAGGTGTGGCTAACTGCAAGTTAACTGTAGAGGTGGCAGGTGGGGCTAACTGCAAGTTAACTGTGGAAGTGGTAGGTGGGGCTAACTGCAAGTTAACTGCAGAGGTGGCAGGTGGGGCTAACTGCAAGTTAACTGTAGAGGTGGTAGGCGGGGCTAACTGCAAGTTAACTGTAGAGGTGGCAGGTGGGGCTAACTGCAAGTTAACAGTAGAGGTGGCAGGTGGGGCTAACTGCAAGTTAACTGTGGAGGTGGGGCTAACTGCAAGTTAACTGTATGGGTGACAGGTGGGGCTAACTGCAAGTTAACTGTAGAGGTGGCAGGTGGGGCTAACTGCAAGTTAACTGTAGAGGTGGCAGGTGGGGCTAACTGCAAGTTAACTGTAGAGGTGGCAGGTGGGGCTAACTGCAAGTTAACTGTGGAGGTGGCAGGTGGGGCTAACTGCAAGTTAACTGTAGAGGTGGCAGGTGGGGCTAACTGCAAGTTAACTGTATGGGTGACAGGTGGGGCTACCTGCAAATTAACTGTAGAGGTGGCAGGTGGGGCTAACTGCAAGTTAACTGTAGAGGTGGCAGGTGGGGCTAACTGCAAGTTAACTATAGAGGTGGCAGGTGGGGCTAACTGCAAGTTAATTGTAGCGGTGGCAGGTGAGGCTAACTGCAAGTTAACTGTGGAGGTGGCAGGTGGGGCTAACTGCAAGTTAACTGTAGAGGTGGCAGGTGGGCTAACTGCAACACAGCAAGTAGGATGGCAGTGTTCCCCTGGGTAAAATGATGGGCGAGATGGTAGGGGTGGGCTACGTGATTGCCGCAGGTACAAAATGTTGCTGGTGGATCCGGGGGCATGCCCCCCATATATATGTTTAAAAACTGGCTTTAAAATGGTACATTCTGAGGTATGTTTTAACCTTTACTTTTGAATATAAAGGAGAAAATATAAAACAACAAGATAGCATGTAAATATGTTTACACTACTTGTAAATTTAGTAATCATGATTGATAAAAGTCAGTAATCATGATTGTTTCATAATGTTGAGATGTGGTTTCCACTTGACCATTGGTACTTGGTGGAGGTGATATTTTTCTTGCCCTAACCCTAGGCCTTGTTACCACGCTGACACAGTCAGTGACAGTAACATCATCTGAAGACTCTTTCCCCATCATCACCTTTAAATGATTATCTATGATAATATTACGTTAAATTGCTGGTTTCTGTTCCAAAGATTATACTTTATTTGTTGCTAGTATACTATGCAATTAATTAAACAGCCATTTCTGGAATGCCACAAAAGTATGTTTCCATTAATCGCAAGAACTTTTCTCAAATTGTGTCCTTTTTATAAAACAGTGTAAATTGTTTAGTATATCCACGTTCTGTGCAAACATATCATGGCTTTACCACTGCGGAATTTCTCCTAGAATTTGGTGATTTGTTGGACACCATGTTGATGTATACGTCAAACATGCTGATCGCAGGTGATTTTAACTTCCACATGGACAATACATCAGACAATGACATTAAGCGCTTTCAAAACATTCTAAATGAAGCAGATCTTACTCAGCACATGGAAGTCCCGATGCATGCCGGACATACCATCGACCTGCTTATAACGCGTTCATCTGATACGTTTCTGAACAATATACAAAGAGACATCCCACACATGTCAGACCACTCGGCAATTCATTGCACACTGCAACTCGTGAAACCACCAAACATCCGGGTAACAACGACGAGTCAAAATTATCGACAGATCAATACCACTGCGATATGTGATGAAATCCGTTTGTTGCTACTGTCAAATCATCTGTCTGATGACATGAACCATGCTGTTGACATGTACAATGAAACCATTGCGGCTATCATTGACAAGCAAGCACCGTTAAAGAACCGCACAGTGATTGTACGACCACACACGCCGTGGTATAATGATGGCATACGATCGCAAAAGTGTGTTAGACGACAACTGGAAAGAACATGGAGAAAATCTGGACTGGAGTCTGACAGGCTTGCCTACTGCCTCCAGCGCCAGCTCGTCACTTCGTCTGTGCACCGTGCAAAACTTGAATACCACACGAATCAAATTGCTGATGCATCTGGTGACCAGAAGCAGCTGTTCAAGATTGTTGCCAAGCTCCTACACACTGATAATGGCACACCACTACCGCCATGTGACTCGTCTGACACACTGGCAATACGGTTCTCGGATTTCTTCTCAGAAAATTCGGTCTGAACTGAATCAGAATGTCATCACTGTAAATGCCTCTGCTGAGGATGCACCACAGACGTGTCTGCTGAGCTGAGCCAGCCACTGAGGCTGAAGTTGGAATGTTGTTGAAGTCATCGCCAGTGAAATCTTGTGAACTTGATCCCATTCAGGCATGGCTTCTTAGAGACTGTGCACGCGATGTTGTACCTGTGCTCATGACAACTGTTAACCTGTCTCTGAGAACGGGGGTAATGCCTTCGCACTTGAAGGAAGCGCACATCAGGCCAGTACTCAAGAAACCGAGTCTAGACAAAACTGTCTTGAATAACTACCGATCCATGTCAAATCTACCCTATCTATCGAAGACAATAGAACGTGTCGTTGCTGCGAGATTGTCAGCTCACATGTCAGAGCACAATCTCTGTGAGCCCTATCAGTCAGCGTACAAGCCGAATCACAGCGTTGAGACGGCCCTTGTCTGTGTGCAGAATCACATCCTGCACGCAATGGACAATCAGAATGCTGTCATCATGGTTCTCCTTAATCTATCGGCTGCGTTTGACACCGTCGACCATGAAGTGATGTTGCATAGACTCTCACATGATATCAGAGTGGTCCAAGATGCACTGGACTAGTTTAAGTCATACCTGAGAGACAGAGTCCAGTCTGTCCACATTCATGGTGCTACATCG
Organism: Paraescarpia echinospica; assembly: GCA_020002185.1. Classification (NCBI taxonomy): domain Eukaryota; kingdom Metazoa; phylum Annelida; class Polychaeta; order Sabellida; family Siboglinidae; genus Paraescarpia; species Paraescarpia echinospica. The sequence continues at coordinate 3,378,495 of CM034541.1, read as the reverse complement.
CCTGCTCGTCCTCTGGTATACGGGGTACCACAAGGCTCCGTGCTGGGTCCTCAGCTGTTCTCCATCTATGTAGCACCAGTTGCTAAGATTATTCGCAAGTACAATTTGATGTGTCATTTCTACGCGGATGATACTCAAATCTACATTCCAGTGAAACCCCACCAAGAGGACATTGCTGCGGCTGTCGTCCGTATTGAAGAATGTGTAGTGGAGATCAGGACGTGGATGATGACAAACTTTTTTAAGTTGAATGACTCAAAGACAGAAGTCATCGTGCTCGGCTCTGTGCTAAAAAAATTGAGCTGCGCACACTATGCATTGAAGACTGTTTGGTCACTGTAACTCAGAATGTACGGAACCTTGGTGTACAGTTCGATGCCGAGATGAAGATGGAGACGCACGTGACTGCTGTAGATCTGCAATTTTCCATCTCCGAAATATTGCAAGAATAAGACGTTATCTAACACCTGCAGCGACGGAACAAGTCATACATGTGTTTGTTACCAGCAGACTTGACGTTGGCAATGCATTACTCCACCGACTGCCTGTGAAACAACTAGAACGGTTGCAGAGAGTACAGAACTGAGCGGCCCCCCTTGTCGACGACGCCAGGAAGTTCTGTCATGTCACACCTCTATTGATCAAGCTGCACTGGTTGCCAATAGCAGTTAGAGTAGAGTACAAGATACTTCTACTCATGCACCGAGCACTGACTGGCTGTGCACCACAGTATATCACCAAATGTTTGAACAGACGTCAGCCAACTCGATTGTTGCGCTCCAGTGAACACAATCACTGCCGTGAGCAACGATTGTTGGAACGGCGCAATATAAATGTCACGATTTGATTTTTTTTATTTGATTTTTGATTTTGCCTAGCCCAAGGTATTGATAATCCGTTAGTATACACGGTTGTGCAATAGGCGTCTTTTATGATATATGAACTTCAGTGGTTTATATTCGTAAATATTTCACTCAAATCAACTTTCCCAAAAGTTTGTTCGCACAACTTTGTCGGAATATGTATTAAATATTTAGCACAAAGATATCTTACGAATCACATTCCTTATTTTGCAAAAAAAATGGCATTGAACTAATGTCTTTCCCTTTGTGGGTACCTGTGTCGAATGAATCCAGACTCACCTCGATTTGATTTTCATCGTTATAACTTGAGTTTTGTCTTTGATACCTCAGTGTCTAAGAATATTGCGACTCTGTGCCTTTTTGAGGCGTAAATAGTGCCCTGGTTTGTATCAACATATACTGCTATAACGCTCATGTTACACACGCAGAGCACAGATTAGTGGAAACTGGGTTGCTATTTGGGCTTCAAAAGGGTCCGGATTTGACACAAGTGCCAACTAGTGACGTAGTGTTATTAGCCTGCACAGATTTTACTCCCACCACCGTCATCAAACAGAAATTCAACATCAGCTGCACCCGCATTCTGATTTATTGTGGGTGCATACTATAATAAAATTTAGTCCAATAGACATCTTAGTTCAGCTACCGTTTTCTTTGTTTTTTTTCTCTGGGTTCCACATGCCTCCCAAACCCAGTTACCGTTTGGGTGCCATGTTACATGAATGTCTAGATTTCTAGTATGTAGAAACTGTGCAAGGTGTCACCATTGGAGACACCGGGGATCCTGCAGGAATATTCCATGATTGGACAACTGACAAGTGATGTCATTAACGTTGTCCAATGGAATTAATTCAAGAGGTTAATCCTAACAGGCCCTGAGTGACGTTAAGACAACTAAATGATGTTGCTACAAATCTGTGATTTTGCAGGAACATAAGTGACTTTGTGTCATTATGTGCCACTCACCGACGCTGAATATATCGCGAAAGAACAAAAAAAAATGGGTGCACGGAATAGCTACGAGGTGGCAAGGCATCATAGAAAAATTGTGACGTGGCCCGCCTCGCTCGTCATATACCAGAGGAAACACTGCGGATGAAGTACAACCAAACCAGCAAACTTCATGCTAAGAATGTTACCACCGTGGTTTGAGAGAATGACTCTGGTTTAAAACGGAACAGACAAGGTTATTTTAAACATGGAAAACTGACCGACCTTGCACTCAATGACACTTTCGTCAGACTCGCATGTCTCATAGATGGCATCAACGGCTCGCCTCAAGTTGTCAAAGAGGAACGCCCAGTAACGTGCTCTCATGTCAACCTTCTTCGGAGTACACCTTGTGCTCTGTGTCAGACCACTAGAGGCAGCACTGTCTATCCCTGCAGTGTCACCCCCGGCATCCTTCCGTGTTTTTATGACCGAGGCTGACATTGACCTTGCTGGCTTCCTGCCGAGTGACTTTGCTCCTTTTGCCCGGCTGCTTTTTGCTGAAACACGGTTTAAAGAATCGGTGAGCCAATGCCAAGAATCTGCCAGTGAAATCATGAATCTACCCAACAGAACTAGTGGTCAATTACATATTTTGTATTTATGTTTAAATATACCTATTTAATTTAGCATACGTATATTAGTTTCCTATATTTGCGACTGCACCCAACTGAATACTTAGGTAATTCTAGGAATGTGTTGTAATAGAGGTTAAAACATCACATACGGGTACCATTGTGGCAATGACAATTCCATGGTGTTTACAGGCAGAATAATTACTTATTAAACAAATATTTGCAAAAACATGCTGATACTAAATAAAACACTATCATTTGGCATAATTTCAGTAAATACAAACATAATTTTATATGTGCATGAGCCATTGCAACATCCAGGCATTTTATCATGATGTGAAAGGTGTCATGCTGGGGAGGCTTCTTGTTAATATACAAAGACACAGAAAATTATGTTTTTCTGAAGTATTATCAATTATTATGAACATATATAAATTAGACGTTCTTGAAATAAAGCCACTCCCTGTCCAGTGTCCAACCACACATGTACACACACACATTTGCATAACATCAGTGCCAATTTGTAAATTACTAGTGAAAATGTTCATCAAGTTGGGAGAATAATTTAGAGTGTGCAAATTTTCTTGATGGCATTTTATTTTGGCACAACTACTTTTTTCTGCCTCTGGCAGTTTTCATCAAGAAGTGGTTTGTCCTTCTTTTCTTCACCAGACTGTCAATACTGTGATCAATTATCTACAAATAAGGTCCGATATATATGTAATATCATTAATAAACACATCAGAAATGACAGCTGTACGCTGTTTAAAGTCACTCACATTTACCTGCCATCCGAGGCACTGGTACACACCTTGATGCTTTCTTGACTCGCAGAGACACAACATGACAAGACATAACTACACTAACCATCATGCAGAACAAACCGACAGTCAGAGAAATCAATAGATGTTGTGTTGACCATACGTTGCATCCGACATCAAGTGATTATAGTCGCTAGAACTGCTTCTCACATTACAGACTCAACACAACACTGGATTCCACCAGAGGCAGGGATACATTAGTGACATATCACCACCTATACACGGCCATAACACTAATAACCCGCCCCATGCTGGTTTCATTGAAACTATGTCCGTGTTGTCATGGAGAGATCATCGTTGAAGAGTTCAAATATTTGGTTCTCATAACCTGGACCATGGTTCTTTATGCTTCAGTCATATGCCTGTCACATAGCAAGTATTCATACTTATGCTATATAAACGTGGCATACTGAACATTCTGAACGATCAAAAACAAGTGAAAACATTTGTGAGAATCTAACAATGAACCAAAAAACTGAAGATATAGTTTATTGTACAATTTAAATGGTTAGATTTTAAGTATAATGAAGTCATAATTAGAATACAATGATTACAACTCTTAACCGATATTTCAGACAGGTGATTATCAAAATTATTTAATTAGAAAACGAAAAGAATTCAGTCATCCATCATGGAATACGCTGTACCTGTAAAAGTTCATAAATTTGCAATTGAGTGTTTGTTTTCACTTAACCACAGGATATTTGGCAACTTGGTAAAACTATTTATGAGTTAAAATAAATTACAATGGATTACAGAATAGATTACACTTTACACACATTGGTATCTTCCAATCAAAATAAATATGATTAACAGGACATGAATTATATACATCTGCACACATAAAATGGTCTAGATACTAATCAAAAATAAACAAAAATAGGTGAAGATACAGTGTCAACAAATTACACGTGCTCTATTATAAAGGTAATTTGTTTACACATATAGTGTAATATTAAGTATTTAGGACTGCTCAGAGAACTTTATACATAAATAGTAACTTTACTCCATGACAGACCTGTTGAATCGAACATAATTTTGACTTCTCCGGGAACCATTCAGTCATGCACTCATGCTGCAAGACTTAGTACACAAATGTCCACCATTGTTTATAGCCAGGTACTCATTCATACAGCTGAGTGAACATAAGCAAGAGGATTTGAAGCTGGAACCTCTGGAATGAGAATCTAACACTGTAAACACTAAACTGACTACCTCTGCTGTGGCCGTTGCAGTCAAAGGGAACATTCCACGCTATGAGGTTTCTTGCAGTCCGGCCCTCCTCTCGGATGATTTTCTGCACCTGATCATAGCTGCCCTGTCGGCTGAGAGTAATCTGAAAAATACAGGAAAGCGGATAGTTTTATCGGTCACACTGCAACAGGCCTATGGTTAATTAGACAATTATATTTCCTTAGTTAATTGGAACTACTTGGTAAGAAAACAATTGTAATTCTGGTTGTTGCACCAACCATGGTTGGGCTTAAACATATTTGTATTTAAATACTGCTCTTGCGTATTTGACTTTTTTTAGAAGCCTGTATTTTGTATCTGATGTTCACATCTGATCAAATATACACCAAACATAGTAACCTGATTTGGTGTATTTTACTTGCTTGAACGTGCATATTTTAGGATTCTAAATTATTTAGTAAATATTGGTAAACGCATGCCTGCATTTAACCATTTAGAACACCTTTTAATCAGGTCATCATTTTACACATTTTCAACATATTGTAAGTGTTTTACATTATAAAGTTGATAGCTACATTTAAACCATATTTAAACTGTACTGTGTGCGTTAAAAAAGTAATAGCTTACTTACTGGTATGTATACCTAACTACCTGCATTTAACATATAAAATTTAGTATCTAGAGCAAATTTGTGTTGGTGTATTAAAATGCACCATATCTGTATTCATTTTGATCCTGAAAATGTATTTGACCCGAAGTCTGGGTGTTACAACTACAGGGTACCTGTTTTGGCCATACACACTTGACATATTAAAATTGTCAGCTATTTGTACAGCATTTATGTTTTTTCCAATATAATCCCCTGAGGGCGAGACTTTATATGGAGCATATAAATTTGTCATAATTTGAATTAACATAGTTAGAGGCAAGTGGTCCTGAACACCTGGGTGGACATACTGTCACACTGCCTGCAAAGTTAGCATACATAATAAATATCATAGGCCTATCTACCTAGATAGTTACGAAACATGATCCATCATTATTTGACAATCAAATATATATATCTTCTTCCTAAGTTTCAAATGTATTACTAATTGTAAATCTTTGTGCATACTTTGGAACCCCCTTGGAACAACTAACGACTATACATCCCGAGAAACTGGTTGCGTGTCACAAATGTTAACAAAAATAAACCTAGAACAACTAACAAACAGACGAACAAACAGACGCCTCGCCATATTGCACAAAGCCATTTATGGCCACCTAACCTTGCCTGTTGAAAACCTCCTCCAGCCTGTACAACGCCTATCACGGCATCTAAATACCAAAGCATTCAACACTATCCACACCAGCAAGAACTGTTATAAATTTTCCTATTTCCCCCGAACAATAAAAGATTGGAATTCCCTACCAGATGCAATAGTCAACATTACAGAGCCACAGAAATTCAGACAAGCATTAATACACGACTAATAACCTAGCATGCGCACCCAACCCTGACCGTATGACTCCTAAGGAGTGTTGGCCAGTACTCAACCAAGACCAAGAACAAATTATTTTAAGCTTGACAATAAGTATGATTTTATATGTAAACTTTGTTTGAATCATTTTGTACTACATTCAGTTCAGTGCTACGTATGTAGCAAGAACCTATATATAATTATAATATATATGTTTTGTCACGAGATACCCCAGCTGATGCCCAGCACGGAGGGTATATTGGCAACATGCATCAGTGAAACTGTTTAGTATCATTTATGGCTAATTTAAAGCAGAAAGCAAAACAATGTTTTTTATTAATATTTTACTTAAGTCTTAGCATACGTTGCTGTTGCGGTGTTGGTGACACACATAAACAATAAAATCATATTCGTCTCATAGCTATCAACAGAATTACTAGCGGTGAATCTCAACTCAGGTGTCTTAAGTTAAGACTTCGAAAATATATACGCAGTATTAATGAACTACCACGATACTTACGGAACGCATGCTTAGAAGAATAACGATAAAATTGCATGATTCAGACAGTCTGTCACCTCGGGCTAGTCACACTCACTGCATCACATTCACAGCGCTGGGTGATAATAGGGAGTAGTGTTACTAACAACGTTATTGAACCCTGGTAGCTTAGTTCTTTGCATAAAGTACCGGACATGTTCATTATTTTTCATCATCCCATTGAAATAGTCCATTGTTGAAGTTTCAACGGGGAACTTTTTAAACAGTTACCTTAGTGCTGGGATGGTTCATTTTCCCTCGATCATGGCGATTTATTTTTTGTAACAAACGCTCTTGGTTTTCACCCTCTGTACCGTTCTGTCGACTGCGCAAGACGCAAGACTGGCGCTTCTTCCGCTGCTCACTCATAGCGATGATGAAAAAGCAGCCCGTATCCGATGTACTATGACCTCATCTCAACATACCAAAACAGAACAGAACATGATTGATCAAGTCTTCAGACATATCTCGCTGTTCGTATAAACAACTTTGCCGAGCCAATGATAATGTAAACGCGTTTGCTATTGGTCAAACTTCCCGGATGGATATATTTTCCATAGTTGTGTTTTGTGCAGTTTGTCATTAAAACAACAAGTATCCTAATGTCTGTGGGTTAGGTCGGTGTATGCTTGCTATGTGTGGAGTTAAGAGGTTAACGGACAAATACGTTATGGAATATTACGAAATTCAACATTGCTCACAATTTACAATTGGCCAATCACAAACCATTTTTCGTGACTGCATTCGGTGCCAAAGATGAGGATTGTGGCGCCACCTAACGTGTGCTTGATTGTATGATTGCTGAATGAACAATCCTACTCATCCTCGCGCACCGGGTTGGGAAGGATAGGCATACTGAACACTGTGTACAGTGAAACCTCGCAAATATTATTTTCCTATTCTTTACTGTTACAGAAATAATTTGAGACTAACCTACTGTGACCTTAATGACGAGGTAACCGTAAAGCAAGGTTTCAATGTACTAGGCAGTTTCTTTTTTACGATTAAACAAATCGGTGGTGTATTTGGGTGGAGGGGCAGATCTTCTAAGACTAAATGCACCCCCTTGGCAGCAAAGCGTGGTGTGAGGGTGGGTCTGTGCTTGGTGGGGCATCAGGCCATTTTTTATTTAATTTTTAAGTTTCACCATATTGTTGGGCTTTCTCATGGAGTCATTTGGCCGCTACCTTCTCCAAGACTTGATATTATAGGCACAAATCAAATAATAAACTTTAAACCAGGTGGTAGTTTCTCGTTTTTCAGTCTAAAGTAGGCTTTTCAATAGTAGTGGCACGGGAACGAAATTCATATTGGGGGAGGCAACCGGAGCTTCAGCACCAGCGAAAAATTGTCACCAATGCGCTGCTGCAAATCTTCACATCTTCCTTCACCTTGTGGCTATCTCGGTTGGCTCGACTGTGACATCGGAAGACGACGGGGGGTGTGCTGTTCAAAATTTCATTTTTTACGTTGCACCACTGCTGTCAACTTACCTGAAATGAGCACATCCGAAGCCGGGGGTGGGGCGGGCAGAAAACCATCTCTGTGCCACCTATTACTGGGAAGGGGGACAGAAACCCATATATCTTCCCTCCAATTACACACACCTTTAATCATCTCATAAAATTTACATTTCTGCCTGCCATTGATGCTCGCCACAAAAACAAACATACGTGCTCACATTTAATGGGGGGGGGGCAGAACCATATCTGCCCCCCAGAGAAATTCCAGTGGGGCAGCTGCCCTCCCCCTGTTCCCAAGCCTATGAACAGCAGTGTATGTCATGGCAGCTTTCTTGAACCCCTGACTGTGTGTGCGTTTGTGTGTGCATACATGTGTGCAAACGTGTATGTGTACCGTAATGACTGTATGCATTCAAACACCTAAAAATAATGCTATTCTCTGCTGCTGAAACCATACAGCACAAACAATATTTTGATGTCCGAAAATATACAGTCACTAATATACTGTATATATTCGGACTAAAATAATAGGTGTCAGAAAACATACAATGGCCAGATAACTAGTCATTATGGAATATAATATATAAGCGAGGGAAACTATAGAATATTCCATAGAATTTGTAAGGCGACATCAGTTTTTTTTAAAGATTTTAAGGTACAAAATATTCTACAGAAATTAAACAATCCACATAAATCTAATAGAACATATTCCATAGAATGTTTGCCAAGGGTGTGTATGCATATAATTCATTATATTCAGTTCTGCAGGTAATAAGATTCTGTGTGGCACCACAATAACTACACAGCTGCCCATTGCAAACAATTCTACAGAATTTCTGTAGAATTCTAATAAATGATATGACCATAATAATTCGATAGGATATTCGATACAAAACCAAACATTTTTATTAAATATTCTATAGAATTGTTATGGCCACAATAAAAAAAAATGGGCCAAGTGGCCCTGAAGTCCTTTGGACTAATACGTCTATATGTGACCCCGGCAACATTGTTTTCTTACATCCTTGTAAAGGTTTGGTAGGATGCTTTATACAGTTTCAAAAATTATGACTGCTACAAAAATTGGCGAAGTTATGGAGCATTGAACATGGTAGGGGTCAGAAAGTGAAAATTAAGAAAACGGCTGTTGAAGTTTTACATTATATATGCAAATGGATTGCATGGAAATATTACATTCAAATGTGGCACACAGTATGTAATATGTATGTTATGTTGCAATGATACACTGGAAGTACAATTGTGCTGCTACAAAGACTTATCAAGTTATGCCAGATTATGTCTTTATGTGTAAAACTAAGAGGACAGATTATTTGAGAGCAAAAGGTAGACTCACTGTTTGACACAGTTTAAAACCTACATGCAACTGTCCAGTTTAACAGCGGTCTAGTGGCATAATGCTGTCTGTTGACACAAGCTACTGCCAGTGACCAATTACATATTAGTCACAGTTTCCATCAAACAATAGCAGGCAGAGAATCTTAGCTCCACAGCTGGGTGTAATACACAACCAGAGCCACCACTGATTCATGGTCAAGTAGATTAGCTCAATGCACCAACTAAGACAATACACAACACTGTGAGTGACAGTGTCCAGAGTTAGGCCTAAGCAGTGTCCTCATTGCTGAATAGATCAATTAAACCTGCCAAGTGGGTGACATTCTGCACAAGTGTTCATTAATCCTTAGTGATTGTTCAGAACACCAGACTGACCACATACCTAAACAAAGCGAATGTAATAGGTGAAGAACAGGCAGTGTTCAGATAGGGGTATTGGTTGAATTGTATTTGTCTCGACTCAAAAGGCTTTATTGTTTCTTCATCGATTATAAGAAAGCATTTGATTTAGTAGACCGGTCCTCACTGTGGTCTAAGATAATTTCATGCGGTATTAATGGTAATGTGTTGAAAGTTGTATACAACATGTACAAAAATGCAAAATCATGTATAAATCAGGGCCAGGCTGTGTCGGCCTTCTTCTCATGTGATGTAGAGGTATGGCAAGGAGAAAACTTGTGTCCTTTGTTATTTGCTATTTACCTGAATAATTTTGAACACTGTTAGTTACAATTATAACGGACTTGACATGGCAGCTGGTGAAATTTACAACAACCTTAGTGATGATGATGTAGAAAATGTATATTCTACTATAAGCTGATGACACTAGAATGATTAAATCAAATACAGATTTCTTGCTTGTGCATAGCGGAACTATGTCAACTCTTCTAATGGTTGACATTTGGTTGTTTCAGGTATCAACTATATTGTGAATCTATAATTATTAGTCAATATTTATACAATTGATTTACACAGTACCATATGTCTACACAAGGCATGGCAAGCATAAACAGAACAGTAGAATGCATTTGATATCAGTAAAGTGTAGGATATTTCACTCTATATTTGTCCAGAATATTAATTTTCTATGTTTGTCACCTACAGGTTTCTACAGACAATACATCTTTAACCAATAGACACCACAGTCACACCATTTTATAATAATTAAATGAACATCAAAATAAACACAACTTGCAATTATAGAAAATCAATAGTTTTGAAGATACAGTTTAAAAGTTTTAGGCAACTGTTCAGTCTAACAGGGGTCAAGTGTGTCTACTCTGCCTGGGCTCTGTGACCAATTAAAGATTAGTCAAGGTCTCAATGCAGCAATAGCACTAGGCTGCAGAGTTTAGTCATGCTGCTGGCTTTTTGGCACATTAAACAAAATCTACTGTTGGGGTGGTCTCAAGGGCCCTTATCAAAACCACATCACTAGATAATGTAAAACTTTTCCACTTTGGGGACCCCTTAGAATGATTCAATCAAATACAGATTTCTTGTATATAGTGGCAGCACCCTAAGATACATCTATGCTAAATTAGAAAAAAAGTTGCTGAACAGTTTCTGAGATACGGCAGCTAATGGCGGACGCAGAGTGATGGCAATAGTCCCTTGGACCTTTGGCCAAAGGACTAAAAATGCTATAGTACAAAATATTCTATAGAAACCATCCACAAAAATCCTACAGAATATTCTACAGAATGTGTTGCTTCAGGTGCGGCTTTGTTCCCAACATTGGAGCGCAGTGGTACAGTGGCTAGAGCATTGGACTCAATTGAGAGAACCTGGGTTCGAATCCTGTGCTGCTGTGTCGAACCTTGGGCAAGTTCGTTCACTCTTCATTGCTTCAGTTCACGCAACTGTATGAATTGAGTACCTGGCTATACACAGTGGTGGATATTTGTGTACGAATATTCTTTGCACATCAATTGCAGCATGGTTGAATGCTTTGCAGAGAAGTCGAGATGGTGTTTGATTGAACAGGTCTGCCGGTCAGGGAGTAAAGTGTAAAGAACCTTGAGCAGTCCTAAGGACTGGATACTGCGCGATATAAGAACGCGCCTTTAACCAAATCTCTTGTTTACTTACATATATACAACTTGAACACCGACAATGAACTTTCCATGTTAATTTCATTACTGGATTAGAGAAAAATTTTGTGCAACTGGTATAATTTAGTTACTTTCACATCTGCCAATCCACCATCTAGTACTCCTACCAATTCGACATAATCACTAAGACAAAAGACAGAGATGCTTTAAACACGAGATTTCATCATGCAAAGTAACACAATTAACCAGCCAATAACACATTATATCCTATTTTCCAGGAACCTGATGAATAACTTCAGTTTTAGTAATGCAAAGGTGCTGAAATTATCAGCAATTAATTTGAATAGCTGATATACCACCTTAATCCAACTGATTATTATTACCTTCATTTTATCAAATGTATTCAATTAAGTGTCAACACCATTGCCATCACATGCAAAGCTACTATATATTTATATGAAATTATATTTTATTTATTCTCACAGAGAACTACAGATGAACGAAGCGCATTATAAGATGACTGTAAATGACAGCAGCAAGAATATGTGTAAAAGCTGATACAAAAATGTTTGCCTCTCGATAAGCCAGAGGCTTCCTAGCCAAGTAGTCCTCTGTGGTTCTGTTGCTTGACTGCAATTTTGTTGAAGACCTCTAACACAACTCATGATGTTACCACCCTCTTCTGCACCACTAGTCTTCTCTATCGTATTGTTCATCTCCACCCTCTTCTGCACCACTAGTCTTCTCTATCGTATTGTTCATCTCCACCCTCTTCTGCACCACTAGTCTTCTCTATCGTATTGTTCATCTCCCCCCTCTTCTGCACCACTAGTCTTCTCTATCGTATTGTTCATCTCCACCCTCTTCTGCACCACTAGTCTTCTCTATCGTATTGTTCATCTCCCCCCTCTTCTGCACCACTAGTCTTCTCTATCGTATTGTTCATCTCCACCCTCTTCTGCACCACTAGTCTTCTCGATCGTATTGATCATCTCCCCCCTCTTCTGCACCACTAGTCTTCTCTATCGTATTGTTCATCTCCCCCTCTTCTGCACCACTAGTCTTCTCTATCGTATTGTTCATCTCCCCCCTCTTCTATACCACTAGTTTTCTCTATCGTATTGTTCATCTCCACCCTCTTCTGCACCACTAGTCTTCTCTATCGTATTGTTCATCTCCACCCTCTTCTGCACCACTAGTCTTCTCTATCATATTGTTCATCTCCCCCCTCTTCTGCACGACTAGTCTTCTCTATCGTATTGATCATCTCCCTCCTCTTCTGCACCACTAGTCTTCTCTATCGTATTGTTCATCTCCCCCCTCTTCTGCACCACTAGTCTTCTCTATAGTATTGATCATCTCCCCCCTCTTCTGCACCACTAGTCTTTTCTATCGTATTGATCATCTCCCCCCTCTTCTGCACCACTAATCTTCTCTATCCTATTGATCATCTCCCCCCTCTTCTGCACCACTAGTCTTCTCTATCATATTGTTCATCTCCTCCCTCCTCCTCGGCTTCATCCTCATTATCAAAGAGATCATCAAACTGGTTGAAGTCCGGTGCTCGAGTTGTGCTCTCACTCAAGTTGCCTGACGATGATTCTTCCTCGTCTGCAGCATCCGTCAAGATCTCAATCTGGGAAAAGAACATGTTCCAACTTCACACTAGAGAAAACAAACTATGGATTTGTTAAGTTTCATGCAGCTGTTCTTGCTGATTTTCATACAGGGAAACACTTTTTTCTCAAATTTTATTGTCAGAAAATAATAATTGTTATTACCGGTACACGTGAAATCTCTAACTGGCAGAGCATGAATTAATATGGACAATATGCCCATGTGATAGACCACCATCTTAGATTATGGTTCGAATGGTGGAGCTCATCTCTGATTGGTCAAAATACAAAAATTGTTAGCACCTGTTGCTGTACTTGCTGGAAAAGTCTGGACTCCTAAGTAAGTTAGCGGACTCCCAAATACAATCAAAATCAAACGTTTTAACTCTGTTTATTTATTTGTCTTATACTTTTTTGCTTAACTTATTGATGTCTACTTTTATTTTATTTTTATTTTATTAATTATAATAGTATAATGTAATCTGTTATTATATGATTTTTTTGTAAATCTACTAGTTTTACTATGATGTTATATTTATTTAATTAATTATTATTGTTATTTCATAGCTATATGGTACACATAATTCATATATGATATAACAAGTATTGCTTTTATTAAAACATATTATTTTTAACATATTCTCATTGCAAACTGCTGGTGTTATATAAAATAAATATAATTATTATCATCTTGCAGACTCCCATCTATTTAAAAAACAAAATTGAGTACCTCGGTATCAACCGACCTCTATAAGTCCACTGAGGAGTGCATAGGTAACCATTGCGGTCACTGCTACGACTCCTGCAATGAACATGTTGCGCTTCTTGTGAGGGAACTCCGTCAGAACTTCCGTTTGCTTCGATCTTTGATCGGTCTTCTTCTTCAGTGCATCTGCCTCTGCAACAATTGGCCACCAGGGGTTGTAAACACTTGTATGTGAACAAAATAAAACGTTGCAAAAACGTATAATTTATTTTAGTTCCATTAGGTCTGGTAATCTAGTAACTGAACTGATGGTTAATTTCATCCTCGCAAGCCAAGGGTGGTGACTATGTACATTATCCCTGGCAGGTCTCCTACTCATTATACGGAAGTTAGCTGAATCAAACTCATAATAGACTTTGCCGTACCTCCCATGAGAACAGTGCAGACAACTATCTGACCCGGACTTCAGTTCCAAGACGAGGCCCCCAAGTTCCAGGAATCCCAACATAATGACCTATTCGACCATTCTCATGAGCGGCTGACCGGTATTGTGTATTCAAATACCTAACTATGTCTACTTCCCAAACCACCAGAACTTGCTGACAAGCAACATTATTGGCTGAAGTTATCTTCCGAGTTTTGCAAAGCAATCTGCCAGAGGGTACTGAGATTAAATTAGCTGTGCACCTGAGGATGGTTTATTTTAGAGTGTTCTTCTCCAGAGTTAGCAAGTCTGCAACTGATTCTTTCCATTTCCTGGCATGGGATATGTTGCCTAGACACCATGTAGAAGAGACCATCGACTTTTAGTGTCTACATTGGAAGACACTGGCAAAGTGGAGTAAATGAAATTGTTCAAGTTTCGAAACAGTGTCCAGTGGAACTTAACCATTGTACTCTCTAATGAAAGTCGAGTGGTCTAACTATACGACCACCATTGCCCACCATAGCTAATTCCACAACCATTGCAAAACATCAAACACTGTAGAAATCAAATCAAAAATTCTCATTTGATACATCCAAACCGTATTTTATCTGGTAAAGGCTTTCGATAAACATATAACATTGACTTCATCAGTACCGATGATGCTGAATGACCTCAGCATACACTGAGGCAATGAGAAATACACAAGGAGAGAGAAAACAAATTGATGTCTACCATCAATAAATCCGCCCTTACAGACCATGCGACAACTGAAAACCACATCATAGACTGGGAGGGAGTGAAAATTGTAGACAAGGAACCCAACAGAAGAATCCGGTACATCAAGGAAGCCATCTGTATCAGAGACGAGGGCAATTACGAACTGCCTCACGTGTACGATGATGTCATCGGTATTGATGACGTCAACGTGATACATTTGACGAAAGCCTTTACCAGGTAAAATATGGTTTGGATATGCAAAATGAAAATTTTTGATTTAAAAAAAAACTATCCTGAAGAATGTTCAGTAAACTGCAGAAATCTGCATGACATAAATCTCGCAAAAACATTCTTGTGGCTTATGTCAGCTTATTTTGAGAATTAGAAAGCTGGGAACTGTTTTGATGGGACAGTGTGCCCAAGAAAAATACATCATTAAACAGAATCCGCTGTTAAATTGAAGAAACATTTTCAATATGTAAGAAAACCACCACATCACCTAGGATTCTTTTTCCATGATACACTGGAGAAAGCACCCAGTGGCACCTCCTGGTGTTGGCAGTATTAAGTATCAAAGATCACTGGTAAGGAGCGAAATTGATTTTAAGGGTAGCCACTACTCGAAAACGCCCATATAACCAATATGCCATATCTCTGTTAATATTGAACATATCATAACAAGATTTGGAGCACTGATTAGAAAAATGAATGGTATATGATGTGTGGGCATGTTTGGTTGTGTATTACCATGGCAATGAACGTTTCAAGTGAGATGGATTTTCGCATCCTTGAAAATTATTCTGAGCTAACAACTGTATGTGTGATCATGCAACTGTCAAGAATCATTAGCTAGAATACTCTTTTGTGCAATAAGGTGGTTTTGGAAATCACATCAGAAACAGAAAAAGATCTTGGTGTAACGTTCGACAGATCCCTAAAATTCCGACAGCATATTGGCACCATTGCAAAGAAGGCAAACCAGTTGACATGCCTCATCAAACACACGTTTAAACATCTGGACAGTAGCAGCTTCCGATTATTATATACAGCGCTTGTGAGACCACATCTCAACTATGCTGACTCCATCTGGAACCCGCACTACGCCGTAGACATCAACACCCTTGAAAGAGCACAACGGAGAGCAACCAAGCTGGTCCCAGAAATAAGAAACTTGAACTATGAAGACAGGCTGAAACATCTTAACTTAACAAGTCTGGCATACCGAAGAAGAAGAGGAGACCTGATCCAAGTCTACAGAATTATCAATGGCATTGACGACATCAATCAAGAGGACTTCTTCAAGATCACAACAAACCGCACACGAGGCCACAACAAAAAATTGTATAAGACACCAAGCAGGCTTGATATTAGGAAACACTCCTTCTCACAACGCATCTTCCTAGACTGGAACAACCTTTCTCAGCAAACAGTGAATGCTGAAAACAGCCTCTCCTTCAAAACAAAACTCGACAAAGAATTGAAGATGGACAGGTTTAAATTTTAATAAAAGCACAAAATAACAAGACAAGCCACGTTCTCAATACCAAAATACGATGCATAAAGGCAGGTGTACACAAGGCTGTTGTGCCTTACTTTAAAACCCAAAGATCCAGGCAAGTTTGGGCAAGGATATCTGACTTCAGTGACTGTTTGAGCATTCTTCAAGATGTCATGAAAAAAGCTCAAACCTAAAGTCCCATCTCACAACAGTCATTGCAGTCAAACTTGCTTGCCCCAAACCACCTTATTGCACAAAGGAGTATTCTAGCTAATGATTCTTGACAACTGCATGATCACAGAATAATTAGCTCAGAATAATGTTCAAGGATGCATGTCCCTCTATCACACTAGAAATGTTGATTGTCATGGCACTGCACAAGTAAATAAGCCCACATATCATGTACTATTCATTTAACTAATTAGTACTCCAAATTTGGCTAACATATGTTCAGTACTAACAGAGATATGGCCTATGGCCGTTTTCGAATAGTGGCTACCCTTAAAGAGCAAACTCTGGCCTATGAGCTCACAAGAATGTTGGTAAAATGGTCTCCTGGTTACCCCAGTGAGGGACACACCAACAGGCAGCTCAATGTGAGCAGTTGTGACCACCTTCAATAATAAACCCTCTCTCTCATTCAAACTTAATCTCAAACCACGCAAGCATGTTCTCTCTCCACCTGCAGTCAAAATGGGTTGCTGACGGTTTAGGCAATACACAAGTGTTATTATTACAATAAGATAAACGTAACACAGCATACATTTTACACTGAATACAAAACAGCCTGAAAGATCCTGGGCAAAAACTTTCACACAGGCTGCATTCGAATAACTTGAAAACTGGCTGGCTTGATACCTGTCCAGGGTACATATCTGGGAGTAATTACCCCTATACTGATTTGCACACATACCTTCTGAGGATAGGGGGAAGTAGTTATCAAGGATTCGCAGGCAGAGATTCCACAAGTTGCTGCAGCCCTTGAGATGATTGTGTAGTGTGGCTACAGGAAAGGGCACCTTCAGCAGAGGGGCAAGAGCACCAAACACAAGGGCGTCTAGCGATGACGGTCTGTGAAATCAACCAAAACATATCAACTGTAAAACATTGAGGTGAAATTTTTTACAATATCTACTCTTCCAGTAACAAATGCATTGGGGTGAACAAAATATCAATACTCATTCACAACAAAGTCTGAACTGTGTTATCTCAATCTAACTCTTGTTATATACTTATTATATTATTGTAGACTATATTTTTGCATCTTAGCAGTGTTAATGATTGTTTAGATTAACAAAAAACAAATGGTCATGGCTATATTTATATATGGAACCTTAGAAGGGGGCTTTTATATAGGTGGAAAACATGTTAGACACTCAGTATGCCGGTCTTCCTTGTCCATCTGCCTCCTAGTGAGTCTGCTCTGGGCGGCAAGCTTGTGAACTTTTAATCTCTTTAATCAATACAAATGATGTTTCATAAAGTCTGAGGAACTTTAAATCTGAAATGGCAAACAGATATTTGTCCCTCTCACCCTAGGGAATCTGGGTTCACTCAAAGTCACATCATCTGTTTTTTTGATGAACTTACGTGCTTCCAAAGAAATAGTCGTTTTCTCCCAACTTAATTGATAGCAGATTCATGCATTCTCTGGCTTCTTTGTACAACTGAAACATTGCAAATTACAGTGTAAATCTTAATGTATTGTCTACCTACTGTGTTTACTGGTAATTAGGCAAACTTTCCACTGACCAACGTCACCATTCCAATATTTCTATTAAATGAATATGCTGCCAAAAAAAAATTGCATGTCACTATTACAAGTTATTACATGTTATCTGCTGTTAATCCAAGTTGATCTGCTACCACACCAAGTTGATCTGCTGCCAAAGTAAGTTTATTTGCTACCACACCAAGTTGATCTGCTGCCAAATTAAGTTTATTTGCTACCACACCAAGTTGATCTGCTGCCACACCAAGTTTATCTGCTGCCACAAGTTTATTTGTGGTTACACCAACTTGCAAGTCTATATGTAGCAAAAACAAACTTATCTGCCAGACCAAGTTTATCAACTGCGGCATCAAGGTTATCTCAACACTGAGATGACAAAAGAAAGAGAAGCTGCCCTATCCACACCTTGTTTTCTAGCTCTGTGTCTGTCATTAACACGTGACCTTTGCAGAACTGCACACGATTCTCCGTTGCCCTCTGTCGAGCAGTCGGCAGGTAGAACTTGAGTAGGAAGGGCAAGGCCTGGACATACCAGGGTCGGGTGAGGTCAACGTAGGTCTTTGTCTCCACCCACCACATGTATTCCTACCAACACATTTGCACAAAAGGAGCTAGCATCATAGTCTATACCAAATAGGTTAGATGTGTCATGAAATACAAGCAACAAATCAAACTGTGGAGGGACATTTCAGTGATTACATTGATTAATAAGAATGCCCATCCTCGAGATGGTGCAACATACACACAGTTGTAGGGGACGGTTTCCTGAATTATTTGTATGCAATGTTAAACAAGCGTGACATAAATGTTAAGCTCACTTATATTTAGAATGTGTACAAAACAATGTCCAAGGCACTGACATTCAGCAGTACCAATACTTACCATTGCAGGCATCAGTTTCTCTTCAATGAGAGCAGAGAAGGCAAGAATGTCTGCACTCTCTCTGCCAGTCAAACTGTAATCTGTTCCCCAACGCTGAAACACCACAGTCACACGAGTCAACATTTTTTATTTTGAATGTTATTATTTCAGATATTGTATTTTTGCATGGTGTGATACATCAAACAAAAAACTTATGTTTAGTTCACTAGGTGGCATGACTATAGCAATCTCTTTCCACAAGATACATGGTAATGACCAAATAGCGTCCTTGCCAAACATGGATACTTAATCACTGATTCGATTTCCGGGTAATTCAACCAGGGGCCGCATACTTTTGCCCATTCCACACTGTATACAATCGCTGCTGTTGATGTTCCAAGTTTAACTTCATATATCAGCACAAGGTGATATCCAATCTGTATATTTATTGCACCATTCCACAGCTAGAGGACAGTCTGTATTTGCTAAACGTAAGTTTATTTGAATATTTTGCATGGATCTGTGCTTAAATAACAGGGATAATAAAGCACTGTTGATCTGTGTGTACGGTGCCCGCCGCAGGCGGTGGGATCAACCAGCATATCGTATATTTCACATAGCTTTTTTGGTAAGAAATTTGAGGTATCTTAATATTGAAATTATATAGAATGTTGGCAGGAAATAATCAAGAAACCAAGTATTTCAACAACTTCCATTGATGATGTGTAATAATACATTACATATTATGTAAAAAACAGGGCTGAAATAATTGGCCTCAGGCCAGCGCTAGCAGTGGCTTGTCAGAATTTAAGAGCTCTCATTAAATTCTTATTCCATGATCAGATAAAATCAGCTTTTAAATATTTCAAAGCTTTTTATCAGAATAGAATATCACCTAAAATAAGTAACATGTATGGCATTGGGATGGCAAGATGTGGTGCGCGGAATCAGAATTGTTTACAAATTGTCATTTAGAAATTGGCGATTTTATATATAATTGAGAAGGCATACGTGACTAAAATTACCAAAGAACAGCAGTTTGCATATTATTAATGCTCCCCAAATACCTGACACTTGCATTCACAAGATCTTGGATAGAAAACAGCAGCAATGAAAAACAATAACAAATTGGCCAAAACCTGTTCATTCGCACCGATTTTGGTAAATATTTGGCAGATATAAAGCATTCTTTATAGTACAATTCTGACTAAAATATTGGATGTGATTGTGCTAATTGAAATCCCTGACTTGTAATTAATCAGTGTCCTACTTACTGACGTGATGTCAATCCTGTAAATACTCTGATTTGTGTCGAGATTGATTTGATCCAATTTTTATAGCGCATGGGTGACTGGTTTGTACTACCCGGAAATTGCTAAAATGCTGCTGCCACCTGACGAAAGGACCGTGAACTAGGAGATCTGGCAAGGAAGCTATTATCCAACCCCCTAAATAATGCTTAAGTTTTGAGACTTTGAGACTGCGATCTTATGCGACCAACCGACCACTCTTAACAAGAGCGTACAGATTAATTTATAAATATTTTAAACTGAATGATTCTACCTGTTTGCGAAGGCAGTTGAAGATATGTGAGACACCCGTGACAGACTTGCCATCACTGTCAAGAACTGGCAGTTCCCCTGATGGTGACGCCCATGGGTTGTTGGTCTTCACAAACTTGATGGGAACTGTTGAAAATCTGCAGTAGGCCTGAAAATTGTGGGCATGTGTGAGGGGTAATTTTTTATAGAGTAGAACCTCACTATTTAGGTCAACCTCGGGACCGGGCAAAAGTGACCTGAATAGCGAGGTGACTGTACAAGCGAGGGACTAGTTTCCTACTTTTTACTGTTATGGAAACAATTTGGGACTGTACTAGTCAATGTGACCTTAACTGTGAGGTGGCTATATTACTGAGGTGAGGTTCAATTCTGAAACTGTATATAGCACTGTAGCCAGCCCTTACTAGGAATGCTCAAAACGCTTAACATTTCACCCTTGACATATCTGTTCATTCAAACACCAACTTGGTTTCTCTGGGAGGGATTTAGCCACATTTACAAACTTGTGTCCAAAGACTATTCATACACAAATATCCTCCATTGTCAGGTAGTCATTTACACAGAGCTCTGAGGAACAGTGGAATGACAGAAACTGCTGAAGCTTCGAAAGAGGATTTGGAGACAGATTATCTCAATTGAGAGTCTAACCTTTGTGTTTCTGTGCTCAGTGTTTTATAATTACATTATACAAAACCATCAACTTTGTGCAACTAAATGCATACGTGTTGATCTGGATATATGATATACTGAGTAACAGCACGTTTTGATGAAAACTGGAGCATCTGAATTATGTGTAATGGTGGTATTAATGTTGAACATTCTAAATCTAATGGTGAATATTAGGTGGGCAGAATACAAAAATGAAAGTGTGAGCCGACAAATGCTGCAGTTACTGCATTAAGACTGTTCTTACAGTAATATCCACCACTGTCCACAGCCAGGTACTTAATTATCGCTTAATTATTAATACAGCTGCGTGAACTGAGCCTGAGGGAACATACTCAGACATACTACATACTACATAGTCATACTCAGCCATAGTCGAGTGAATAAACGTGCCCAAACTTAGTTCGAAACGGAGCTGGAGGATTAAAACCCGGAATCTCTTGGACGTGATTGATGAGAGTCCGATGCTCTTGGCTCTAGCCACTACACACCGTACACCGAGCTTCACAGATTTATATTACAAAGCAAAGGCACAATGCTGTCAAAATAGCAAACGTGACGTTTTATCGTCCTCCCCTTGCCATGGTCCATGGAGTTTGGCATATTAATTTAATGCTGGACAGCTGGCAACTTTACAACGGCAGAAATACTCGCCATCACAGACAGACATTTGTGATCTACAGACGGGATTCCCCAATCCCCGTCCCAGATCCGCAATTGCATTCTTGAAGTATCCCCATTTGACATCGTGAGTTTAGTTGTCACCGAAGCCGATGGACCACATGCCCCCAAGTGTTATTGAAACCGTTTGGCAAATAGGTCACAATAGTATTGTTGCGCGCAAAACATACTTTAAATTCGCTTAGTTTCATGACAATGTTTACTTATATACTGAATGCGTATATAATACTAATACAAATATTACTCTTTTAATAAATGACATTAAAAGGTGTTTGAATTGCGCCCCGGTACATTTACACCGTGAACTATATCCAGACTGCGGATGCGTCCAAAATATGCAAAAACCCTGTCTTTAAGATGTTTTCGGTTTCCTATAAATTGTTCCTTGGAATCGCTGTACTGTTGGTGGCATTTATTTATAACAAATGGACACAGGATAGAACGCTTCCAGCTCAAGTTATTGCAGCTTGGCAGTCGCGCATAAAATTGCCAATAAAGCCATTTTCAAGGGTTGCATTAGGGTAGGTTTTTCGTTGAGCGATAATATGTCAATCTATGCTGGTTCCGCGTCGAGATACTGGCCACGTGGAACTGTTTATGTTCGAGGTGTCAGAATCTCAGATAGTTAAACAATTCTGGACCACAGCCATTGTCAACACAACATCACAGCAGACCTCAAACATCCACCCTCCTGCATGCAGCGAGGAAATGTACATAATGTCAAACCCAAATTAGCAAAAATAAAAAATGTATCTCGGCATTCTCGCCCCTGATCATGAATAAAAACATGATGTGATGACTGGGACTGGATGTATCATGCGCACCTTGTTCTTGAGGGGTTTGCCCTTCCATGGTTCATCATCATAGTTACCTCAAATAGCCCCCTTACCATAACAGTGATGATGCAGATAGCTTAATCCATCATTTGATATGTTAAGAAATTAACTGTTATTTGTTAATTGAACTACGGGATAACCCAAACTATGTATGGCAGATTCTAACAACCAGATGGCTGAAATGCGTAATTTTTTAGACATGGTCCAGTCTAAAAAATTACGCATTTCAGCCATGTGGTTGTTAGAATCAGCCATACATGGGTTATCCCGTAGTTCAATTAACAAATAACAGTTAATTTCTTAACATTTGGGCATATAATACAAATCAAATACTTGATTGGTAATATTTCTCATGGTTCAGAGACATGGACAACGTACCGCAAACAAGAATGGAAACTCAACAGTTTTCATCTTCGTTGTCTGCAAACAATCCTTGGCGTAAAATGGCAGGATAAAATTACTAATCTTGAGATCCTGCAGTGCTGCAAGTCAATGCCACTAAGTAACATTCTCAAACACAGACGCCTTCGATGGCTTTGACATGTACAGCGTATGCCCAGTGACTGCCTCCCAAATATCATCTTCTGTGGAGAGAGAAAACGTCCTGTAGGCAGACCCAAATTAAGATTCAAAGATGTGGTCAAGAGAGATTTAAGACTACGACATCGACCCTCTACGCTGGCAGACTTTTGCTGAGGACAGTCATCTGGCGAGCCTGTCTCACTGGTGGTTCAGCAAATGACATTGAAGCATACCAGATAAACTAGGAAACCAAATGTGCGAAATGTCATGTCAGAAATCCAAGTCAACATACCTGATGCAACTGCAACATGCATTGTCTCTCAAGACAGAAGCTAGCCTCTACTACTACTACCAATATTTCTCAGAGAGGCTGTTGTAATATTCAATGTAACCATAGTCCTAGATGCATTTAATAGCTAGGAAGCAAGAGAGAAGGTGTGATTCCCAGGCATTGACAACCAAACTGAAGTGCTGTTGAAAGGTTGCCTGGCATGTCAAGCCATCACACCTATCAAGTGTTGAGCAGCGATACCCACTAATCGATTGTGAAGGTCTGGCTGTCATGTGGGCCAGCGAACACTTCCAACGGTACATCTATGGTGCATGCTCTAGGCCACACCTCTGTGTTATTGATGGTTGCATCACCTCATGAAACCCCCTCAAAGAACTTATAAGTCAATGGTTTCCATGTCCACTCACCTTCTGGGTTATTTGTGATCTTGCTAAATTGTGTTAAATCGTCTAGTGAACATTACAGTTTTATGCATGACCTGTTCCAGCATCAACGCAAACATTGACTTGATTGTGGACGGGACAGAGTTGTTGTCAGCACTGGGGGTCACGCCCGCAAATGCTGCCAACCACGCCCAGCTTGATTCTCTAGGTCACCTCCAGGAGGCGTTCATGTGGAGCTTCTCGCGAGGGGGTGCAGCGGAGAGACCATTCAGCAACGCAGAGCTCTTTGCCACTGTAGTAGACAAAGCATCTAGCTTGAAAAATGCAGAGGTGATTACAAAACTTCTGTAGAGTAGGAAATATTCACCTGTGTGTACGTGCGTATGTAATTTTGTATGCGTGTGTGTCTGCATGTGTTAGGCATGTATGCTCGCAATGCATTGTGGGATTTAACCATATCCGATATATTGCAGCATGTAGTTAACAATGGCCTAATGTCTGATTGCAATGCAACACTAATTCAAGATGACTATGGCTCAACTCATATTATGTCATTTAAAGCTGGGATAATGTTGTTACACCTGCATTGCCTCAGCTCACTCGGCTGTAAAAATGAGTACTTGACTGCAGAACTGATAAATAATTTACGTGCAGTAATCACAGTTTGGCTGAATGTTTCACATATAATAATAATATATTTTTATATAATTCCATATAGGAGTTAAGTTAATATCGGAATGAACATGCATGCCTTAAGGTGAACTGTAAAGCAATGGTTGAACATGCTATATAATTTATAATTCATAGATCTAATTAAATATATTATTATTATAGTCTTGTGTAAAGTTTTTATGAAGTCACAAAATAAATATAGCCTGCAAATATTTAGCCGTTTGGGACAGTTTCATATTATTTGTTAATTTTGCTGTTGCTTTACAATGCAAATGCAGTTAATGTTTAACTTGTTAATTATAATGGTGGAATGATGGGAAAAATAGATTAATGATTATTTGTATCTTGACCAGTTTGTTGATGCTTCAATACGTTCTTGCAGTGGTTTGTTGGGGGCAATGCTGCTTTGATTGCTCAGAAGATAGTAACAACATTCCCAGACACCACAGTAAGTGACCTACCAGTACCAGGAGAATACAGATTGGTGGACATTTTGTAAAATAATATATACGGGATACGTGTATCTACAAGCTGTCAACAGGAATTTACATTTTCCAAACAATATAAATTATGACAATAAATTATTTTTATAATTGAAAATAAATGTCCTGAATATCTACAAGAGGGTGCATGACTGTACAAAGGGGTTGGAGGGACCACTTCCTTCTGACAGTTTATAGAGCATGTCTTGAAGTATCTGTACTCAAAATTTTGAGTTGATAGATGTTACGGTTTTCTATCAGGATCTTCGTGAAGTTTATAATTTCTGCATTTGTTAGCAAGATGAGATAACGCACTCTTAAAAATTAGTTAAATATACATGCATTGTACACATTATTTTTTAGTAAAAAATATGCTGACAACAAAGTAAAACAACAATCATAAATATTTGTAAATTTTGCAGCACGTGTGCCATGTACATGTTTCAGGTGCAGTTAGTGGGGCCAGTGGGGCCGCGACTCAAGGGCCAGCTCAATCAACATATATCTGTCCCCCGGGCCAGTCTTATTGACCGGGACGAGGTGCACCTCATCATGGAGCTGAAGAAGGGGGCGAAGTGGGGTAACACCCTTGCCCCAGTGTCTACCCGATTCATCACGTCAAATGACGTGTCAAACGGAGAGGCACGACCCCTCGAGTCATTCTTCGCGAGTATAGCAACGTTTACGCCCAATCTCATTGTTCTCTCTGGTCTAACCATGCTTGTTGGACAGGCCAGACAGCTGCAGGATGACCGTTTGGCCGTACTGACCGCTGGGCTGGACAAACTACCGTGGACGCTGCCTGTTCATCTCGAACTCGCCAGCATGGCGGATGCCGAGCTGATGAAATCTCTTGCTACAAAGGTAATGCTGTTCAGAAGAGTACAGTGGAAACCCACTATTGAGGCCAACCTCGGGACTGGACGCAGTTGACCTGAATAGCAAGGTGACCTTATTGGCAGGACTAAATTCCAATACTTTATTGTTATGGGAATAAATTAAGGACTGTACTAAGCTGACCGTAATGCCGAGGTGCTGTATTACCGAGGTGACCATAATGGTGAGGTGACCGTAATGGCGAGGTGCTGTATTACTGAGGTGACCGTAATGGTGAGGTGCTGTATTACCGAGGTGACCGTAATGGCAAGGTGATGTATTACCGAGGTGACCGTAATGGCGAGGTGCTGTATTACCGAGGTGGCCGTAATGGCGGGGTGCTGTATTATTGTGAGGTTTGACTGTATTTGTGTTTCCCGTTGCATGTGTTCAAATTTTCATGTAATTAAGAGACCAGACCAGATGGCACTACATACACACATGTGCAGAAGACAGTTTCCTGGTGTGTTGTAAATGACATAAGTCCTGCCTCTGTATTGTTAAGATGATTATTAGGAAGTTTCTGGTTGTAGTTTTTTTTATTCACTGCCGCGAGATCTTTTTAATTTAATAGAAAAATATGCAGTCTATTCTTGTAGTTTATGCGTAAAATCAAGTTGCCTGCTAATGAAAATGTTGGATTTGCCCTTCGATGACACACATGTTTCAGGTGTTTCCATGCATCACGAGCCTCGGTTTGAATGAGCAGGAGCTGGATTTCGTCTCCCGTGTTCTCGGTGCACCTCACAACGACCGACTTCTGCGAGACGACGGCCAGCCGGAACTCCCTCTGGTGACGGACACGCTGACGTGGCTACTGCAGACGGCTGGCTACTCCGAGTCGAACCGTCGATCGCGTCTCACTCGCATCCATTTCCACTCACTTTCCTTCCACCTGGTGGCAACTGCAGCAGGCGTTTGGCTCAACAGCGTCGAGGCCGTCGCTGCGGGCGCTTACACTGCTGGCAGACAAGCGTGCGATCACAAATTCGAGCCAGACCAACTCGAGATGCGACTATCGCCACAACTGAAGTTCTACAGTGGCGCTACCACACAGCAGTTTGATTCGGATAAACCCGCCTCTGAGTTTACGCACAAGGGTTATAGTTTTGCTTTCAGTCCGGTCCTCGTATGTTTGAATCCAGAGAAGACAGTGGGATTAGGGGATGCCATATCCGCTACAGGACTGCTTTATTCAGAGTTCCACACTGATAATACGGGATATGTTCAGGCTGATGATTCCAGTAAGTAGTTGGATTGTGTGGGCGTAAATTCTGTGCACTGTAAACCACACAACTGATACTTTTATGCAGTTTTCAAAGCATCAAAGTCAAACTCGTTTTCCATCCAGTAGTTACAATAGTTGAAGCTTCTAAAACCACTTAGATCACCAAATTTGAATTAAAAAACAAGATATTTGATACTTGTCCACATTGTATATATAGCCACATAAATGCATAAAAAAAACATATAACATACCATATACCTTATGACTGTGGCATATGGAGGGGCATTAAAACACAAACATGAGATGTTTTTCGAGTAACTTTAAACCGGGTAGAAAATAATTGATGAACATTTGCACAAACCAAGTCCACCGCAGTTGCCAAGACTGGTGAACAGTTACTTCTTGTAATAATCTGTACATCGTTTGAATTGCAATTCTTGGCATTAATGTGATTTTTGTATACAAATGTAAATAATGCCAAATCATGATGCCCTATAATAATGTTTTTATTTCAGACAAGCACTGTGTCCATATTGGAAAAAAGTACATCGATAAAAACATCCATATAAAAATAGAAACAAATAAATAAAGATAAAACAAATATGTTAATAAAAACAGGATATTTTATAATTATACAAAGCCTTGACCCACTGATGCCGCAACTGCGATGTACTGTAAATGTCGCTAGTAACTATACTCTGAATAATTGTGTTAACAGACCTGTTGATCCTCGTGATCTGATAACACACTTGCATGATAAAGTAAATGATGTATTTTAAATAATTAGCAATTATGCACAGCCTGTGTGAGTTTATGTGATATTTCTAGCTTTAGTGTATGATACTGTTTGTTGGCATGTGGAGTCACTCCATAACAATTTACAGGTCTTACTTTAACAAATATTAATTTATGCTGCTTTCATGTAACCACATTGACCAGACTTGCCTTTTAGAGGAGCACAGGGTAGACTAGTTCATGCTACACGTCAACATGCACCACTTCCAGTGATTGGTGTGCATAGAAAAAGTGCTGTAGTCATAACAAAATACGGATGTGTTAATTTTAGCAGGTATCTTGAGATTATTGTAACAATGTGGCTGCCTTAGAAGATGCCAGAGCTTCTGGGCAGGAGGCAAACTTTGGGTGCTCACCTAATCATTGTATGTCATTGCTTCAACTACACGCTGGTCCCTGGAGTAGCCCTGATTACTGCAGTCCAAAATGAGTGCTAACTTACTATGTTGTGCAGCATATTTTACAATAGGGAGGCACATTAGCAAAGTGATCAGAACCTCGGACACTCTATAAAGAGATTCCGGGTTCACATTCTTTTGCTGCCATTTCGACATCGTAAAGTATGTTCAATGTATTATTGCAAAACTAATTCACTGAGGCTATTGTAGTTATAACTGTCTCTAGTAAAATGTTCACTGGGTGTGTGAAATTATTTAATCAACTGTGGCTCTAAGGGAGTTTAAGAGGGTGCTTAATTGCTTAGAGGGTTAAATGGTTAGCGTCACACTGTACAGCAGTACACCAATAGGCTTGATGGGAGTCTACACGTGCTTTTTACATATCACCTGACAAGGTTTTACTTGTGAACGTAGTATTAAATGTACCCATAATCTTATACAAATTACATTTATGGGGCATGGTAGTGTAGTGTTTGCACATCAGACTCAATCGAGGAAACCCGGTTTCAAATTTTCTTGTTGCCATTTCATTTTCAAACCTTGGAGAGTTTTGTTCAATCTACATTGCTCAGTTCACTCCTCTGTATAAATTGTGTTTTGTGCAGTAATTAAAACATGGCTGAATGCTTCCCAGAGAAGTCTAGATGGTGTTCAAATACATAGGTCTACCAGGGGGTAAAGTGTAAAGCACTTTGAACAATCCTAATTATAGAAACTGGTACTACAACATTTTCTGTGATATATCCAGGGTGGACTTTCTCAGGAAAGTATTGCTATTATTTTTTAAATAATACCTTATGCAATGCTCATTAAACATGGGTTTCAACTACCTTATACTCGTGTTCGGGTGTAGGTAATGATATTACGAAAACATTAAAATTATTAAAGTGTAGCAGCAGTAATTATGCATCCATTCCATTCCAGACAATAAGATAGGTTTGCACAGTACAGTGTAATTTTATTTGATTACATTTACACACACATACAGGTTGCACAATTTTTATATTATGTCAAATTTAAATTACAAGTTGTGCAACTGAGACCATTTTCCTGGGCTTATTATGTGACGCGCCACAGTGAACCAGGTAGTAAGTCACACAGGCCATTTCTGCAGACAAGCCAAAAATAGCTGCCTATGTTATGTCCCATCAATTTTGTGATTATGGCAGAACTGCAAACACGTCTTATAATCTGTATAATTTATTTTCTTTTACACATAATCCCACAACTCTAATATTTGCACTGACGAACTCACAGATTAACAACTGGATAATACGAGTCAAAATTACCTTGTCTCTCAATACATTGCTTTTTAAAAATTTGCTTCACTTTTAGCAATAAATAAACTACTAACAGAATGTAGAAAACTAAATTTTCACAATTTTGCATCTTAATACCTACTTTGCTGTGGCATGTCAGTGCAGTGCCCCTCAGTACAGTGAATACAGGGTGTAATTCAATTACAAATGTTAAAAAGTATGTACATTTGTATACATTAAATACATGCTACATTCATACATGTATGACTGTTGTGCAGGAATGATATTATATGATGTATGTGTCATGAAATGAACTGCACCAATAAAACATTTCCAGTATTACACCTTGTGTATTTAGGAGTTGGTTCTTACCGTGGATGTGTATATATACATGTCAGTTCTGAGTTCTGCGCAGTGTACTTGATCAATCAATTACAACCTTGATAACAGTATCCAGAAAATTAACATTATACACCATTCAAAGAAATTATATTGATAGAAATTCAATTATTACATAATTATTTATACAAGAAGGCCTGTGATATAAGAAATATACCATATTTCATAATTTTGCCAGCAAGATCATATCTTGAAATGTCATTATTTTTAATTATCCTAAAAATGTAACTGGTTACAACAGTGAATCATAATGTTCACCAGACATTGATAATGGTTGCATCCTTCATCAGTTTTATAGGGTAATCATGTAAACATGTACAACCTATCAGTACATGATTGTAATCAATTGCAACCATGGATAATATGTTGTGTTCAGATATACTACATAAAAAGACAAGCATATGAATATTTACAATGTTTTTAATCTACAAAACAATAGTAAAAATATACAAAATACTTCTATAAAAATTAATTTTATAACTTGCTGAACATTCGTGAAAGTAGTTACTGTCACTACACTAGACATAAGAAAGTTCTCATTTCCACAAAGGACTGTGAATGAATGGAACAGATTATCTGATGATTGTGTGGGTGCTAGTAGTGTGAATATGTTTAAAAATAAAATAGACACATACCTCAGAAGGGCTGGATATATGTAGATAAAAGGGTTGGACTCTCAATAAGCCAAAGGGCTTCCTTGTCCACCTGCCATCTAGAGTTAATTCTCTGGATGGCAATCTTGTTCAATCTTATACTAGTTTTTATTGTCATATTCAAAATATCAAATTATCTGTGTCTACAAATTTGTTGTCTTATCAAGATGCCTATGACACACTGAAAACTATGCACGTCACCTCTGTGGGGGTTTACCTCGCCAAATGTTGATTTTTACGATGGAATGTGCAAATGTTCCGCAACTTCGGCACCTATTTTTGATGACTTGATGCACATTGTCGCTAGACAACTGGTCAGGTGATAGGTCAACTACGAGCTTCCACACGCGTTCATCGTTCCACCAGGACGTCAGTTGTATTGAAGACGTTATCTTCATTATGACTTGATAAGAGCGAAAGTCTTTCAAGTAACTTGACATTTTGAATATGATAATGAAAAACGTAGCAAGCCATTTCAAACTTATATTTTGATCAATTACTTCTGAGCTGACCCACTACTTCACAAGATCCTCAAGCCACCTTAACAGTGCTCTGTCGATTCGCAGCACGATCAGAAACACAATCACTAGGAGAGGACTGATGACTAGGAACGTTGAACCTTCGTAGATTACCCGTGGTGCAAATATCTTCCATACCATCAGGTGGCGCCGGTGTAGCCCTGCTGCACTCGTTGCTGCCAGAAGCTGAAGCAGACGGAATAATGACTAAACACCTACTTTCACCAAACTTATGGGTTAACATCAATTAACCCCTTAGATCCCATGACGTTTTAATTTATGAAATCCGTTCCAATTCCCCACAGCACCCGTACAAATTCAGCAAGATATGAATATATCTGCATCTTTTTTGCACTTCATTTCCAAATAACAACTTGCGGTTTGTTTTAAATTTCATACGTGATATCACAAAATCTATTGAAAAAATATTTTAAATATTTGTAATTGTTTTACAGCCAATATGGATGAATAAGAAAAATGAATTAACATATTATCGAATGCATGTAAATCAAGTTATTCTGGCGTTATTCCAATACTGCAAAACACTGCATAAACCTTAAAACATAATCGACGTTTAGTCAATAATAGAAGATTGGATGCGCAAACACAAAGCATAAACATAACTGCTTATTAAACATATGTTGTTGATACCGTTACACATATTACATGTAACATGGTACACACATTCTTCTTTGAATTACGGAAATATGCAGAGGAAACTCATTAATCTGAAACCAAATAATTCAAAAATCTTGGCACATGGATATCATTTCACGGGAACAGAATTTCCAAGTTTATACTAATTACATACAGTCAAACCTTGTTTTATGGTCACCTCAGTAATATAGCCACTTTGCAATTAAGGTCAGCCTAGGACAGTCGATACTTTTCCATAACAGAAAGTGTAGGATATCAGTCCTGTCAATAGGGTCACCTTGCTACTGAGGTCACTTTTGCCTAGTGCCAAGAGGGATCTTTTTAATCTAAATACATACACTAGGAACCAAGGTGTTCACACTAGCAAGGTTCCTCTGTAACCAGGCGAGCATCTTATACAGACATAAGTAACAAAATGGTGTATTTTTATGTTTTCAGTACAGTGGAACCTCCCTATTGAACAGAACTGGGCTGAAATTACCTTAATAACGAGGTGACCATATTGGCAGGACCAATTTCCTATAGTTTACTCTTAATATTTTTAGTCTTATGGAAATCATTTGGGACTAACCTAGGGTGACCTTAATTGCGAGGTGGCTATTTACCAAGGTGACCATAAAGTGACGTTTGACAGGAATCAGGAAATTGCCAGGAATACCAAAAAATCTGACTCACTATTATATAAAAAACTACAAAAACTAGAACCTGACCTTTGCCCCTGAGAATATGAGGTAGCCAAGGATGATCTTCAGGGAAGCAGTCCTCAACCTAGCGGGATCTTCATGCAGTCGCAACTCTCCCTTTTGCTTCTTCTCTTTTCCGTCGGTCTCTCCTTCCCGAATCCCAAAATAGAAGAGGACATTGCCCCGAACCTGGGGCCAGAAGATGAGGAGGGGGAGGGTAATCACCCCGAGGATGTGGCCCGAGAATGTGTTTAGCGTCAACACCGTTGCCGGAATGATGTTTACATCAAAGTCACCATGGAAACCAGTGTAGGCCATCTCCCATTGGATGGTCTGGAAGACGTTCTGGTGGCCAGTGGAGAAGAAGTTGTGTGATGCGAGCAGCGCCCAGCAGCAAACGCTGCTCCAGGGGGCGCTACAGTCACCATCTGGAAAGGTGGAATTGTTTTTTAATAGACTAGAAATAAAAAAATGGAATTGACCCCATGGTTATTAACGATGATCCAACAGACAAATATAACAGAACATTAGATGAGGACTCATTAAACAAATCTTAACACTATTTAAATGATGCTAACTGGGACACTGTATACAAATACTAACACTTATAACGATGCCTGTCCTCTCAAACTGACAACGTATACAGGAAAGACAAAAAAGAATAAACCTTGGCTAAAAAACACTTGCAAAAAGAAGAATAACATAAGATGGGATCTGTGAGAGAATTGTATTTACTTGAAGTAACAATTCGCACTGCTTTCTTTTGAAGTATAAAAATGCGATGGGCTTGATGACCCCACACCAATATGCCACAATTAACCTTGGGAAGAATGAGAGAATTGTACATTATATATAATATATTCTTAGGTAATAGATGTTTAAGTTTATTTAAAATTCCAATTATTTTATTGATTTTATTCGCTGTTTTGTTTATAAATATGGCTGTCCCAATGTAGGTGTTGGTTTATGGCGATACCTAAACAATTTAAATAATGTATGTTGTCCCATCTATTTCTATTGTAGGAAGTTTGTTTGCCTTTAGCCACCTGCGTATGTTTTCTAATTCTTTATTTGTTTTGATTTTGTACTTGGCCATCCGGAGATTGGAATTTATTCAATGTACTAAAAAGAGTGGTGTCATCTGCACAGATTATGAATTTAAAATGATTACTGGAAAATATTATGTCATTAATATATATATAATAAATAGAAGGGGTCCTACAATAGACCCTTGTGGGACACCAGTGTTTATGGCAGCTTCTTCCGACTTGTAAGCGCCAATTTCAACATATTGCTTACGATTGTGTAAGTAGTGTTTACATAGATCTACTGCTGCACCATTTATTCCATAATAGTTTAGTTTTTGTAATAATATGTTATGCTCAATTGTGTCAAAGGCTTTACAAAGGTCTAGGTATATGTTTATTGGAGTTGCTGATTGGTCAAGTTCTTGGACAACTCTGTCTATTATTTCTAGAGTGGCAAGTTCCGTAGAATGGTTTTCCCTAAACCCGTATTGATTCTTATAGGATAAGTTATTGGAATTAAAATGTCTGTGTATTTGATTAAACATAAATCTTTCAAATATCTTGGAAATAGCTGGTAAGATAGAAATTGGACATTAATTATTAAAGATTGTCTCATCATCATTTTTAAAAAGTGGAATAATTTTAGCAATTTTTTATTTATCTGGAAATATGCCAGTTGTTATTGATTGGTTAATGATTAGAGTGACTGCTTCACTTATTTAATTTTTAATTAGTTTTAGTAATTTGGTTGATAGACCATCTTTACCACAGCTAGAGTTTGGATGTAAGCTATCAATTATCTAATCGTTGTACTATTGTCTATTGGCTTAAAGTTGAAAGTCTGTATACGTCTCTCTGTAAAATACTTGTTCTAAGAGTATAAATCTCCAGTATTGGTTATTTATTTATTTATTAATAAAATGCTTGTTTGGCTAATCTAATATTTCTTTTAAGAATTTTATTATATGTATGAAAATTTTTATTGAGCGAAACATATTCTGCTGTACCTATATGAGTATGTTTAAATTTTGAATACAATTTATCTCTAAATTTTATTGATCTAATGATACCTTGTGTAATCCAACATGATTTCTTGTGTTTGTGTTTATTATATTTAATGA
The DNA here is from genome assembly GCA_020002185.1 of Paraescarpia echinospica. Taxonomy (NCBI): domain Eukaryota; kingdom Metazoa; phylum Annelida; class Polychaeta; order Sabellida; family Siboglinidae; genus Paraescarpia; species Paraescarpia echinospica. The sequence goes on along the minus strand of CM034541.1, from coordinate 3,343,913 downwards.
CTTTAGTAGGTAAGAATTTATCCATAGCAGTAGTAATAGTTTCATCCAGGAGGTTCTAATTGTTGTTGGGATTAGTATCTCTATCCTTGTTTAGTTTATTATAAATATTTGAACGCATCAATTGCATAGCAACATACAAATCTATGACTTCAGCTGTCTTTTTAGCAGCAGTGGCACACCATACAGTACTGTGCATGTATTATGTTGTTGTTGTTGAATAAACTTTCATTAAACTTCATTAAACCTGGTTAGAGAAATAGAATCACTTGCCTGTGTCCGACTCGTTGAGTCGTTGTCTACATGCGTGTAGCTCCAATATGAGGAACATCGTGGCAAGGTGAAGGGCAATGCTTGGTGCGAGGCCGTCTCGCAAAATTAGCATCAAGAGAAGCGTAAGCGTCCCAGTCAATACAAGGAATGTGGCCGAGTACACCGTGGCTAATCCGTACACTACTGGCGGTCTTCTCTCTGACACTGCACCCTGCTCAGTTGCTCTCGACCCAAGATGTTTCCTCCAGTTGTATTTTATGTGGTTAAATGCCCATGGTATGTAATTGCTGCTACCACTGGGGATAATATCAGTGCTCGGAACTCGGGGTGAAAATATACACAGTGGTTTCATGACGATGAACAAGAAAGTAGTTCCGGTGAGTATGTACGTGATCCGTGGGAACACAGTCACCTGCCATCCGTGTAGGTTCTCCAGAATGTGCCGAGGGAGTGTCTGCATTGCCCAGTAAAGTGAAATGGCCACGCCAGAGACGGGAAGTGCGTATCGTTGACACATCACCAACGGTGCGTGGCCGTTTAGGTTACCGTGGTAACGCAACCAGTGACCGATGCCAAGCGTGACGATGACAAGTGATGCAACCGATAGAAAGTAGTGCACGTTTTTGTGTGCCGTTGACGTTAACGACAGAAGAGGTTGGAGGAATGTTGATCGTATGCACAGCCACTGTTCTTCTCGACACCCGCGGAAGTTTGCTCCCAATCGTACGCAGACCAATGCAGCCATTGCCAGCAACAAGGCGATGCTTCGTGGTGATGTCAATATGTAACCGACATCAAACCTACTAACTTGGTGTCGACGATGGCGCTGTGTCACTTCGACGCTAGATTTGTCAGTTCGCTGTCCAATAAGCCTGTTGTTCATTGTGAAGAAATGTACACATAACCACGTCTGGAGTAAAAACAACGTCACTTGATCTTCATAAACGACAAAGCTGTTCGAGAAATACACGGCAAAACACAGACACACACTTAGCACAGAAAAGAGGATGTCGGTGTTAATTCTCATGACACTGGAGTGGACACCTTGCAATGTCGTCTTCCACGTCAACGGTTCTGTCGCAAGAACGTTGACAAACATCACTGCGAAGACGCCAGTTGTTGCCAGCCCCAGTAAGAGACTAAACAACAGGTTGACAAAAGTTAAATCAAGAAACCAGAGAAATAATACTAACAAAAACACTGCAAATGTTGCAGCAAACGTAATGTAAATGTCCGTTGTAAATTGTCCGTTGGGCAGAACAGCATTATACAGGAAGACAGATAACAAAAGGGCACCAGCAATCATTGCTATACCAAGCACAATCGATACAACATTGAAATTAACCCATATCTCTTCACACATTGCCTTTGCTCGTTGCAGGTAATTCTCATAGCCCTGCTTCAGGGTTTCCATCTGTTTCAGGGAATGTTCTCGACTGGTGTCCCACGTGCGTAACGTGTCATTCAGAGTCGATTCAAGATGGTGCAGTTGACTGGTAAGATCAGAGAACAAGACGTACGGGAACTCGTCGGTCTCGGCCGTGTATGCCACCAGGTAGCGTTGCAGCTGCTGTGCATTCAGTCGGAGCGCCTCGACAGATCGCAGGAGTTTGTTCTCTTTGTATGACGATGCATCCCACGATGCACAATAGGTGAACAGATCCGGGATAACGGAACCGAGATTTGAGAACGGGATCGGAAGACCCATGAGCAGTGATATCGTTGGCACAAGGTCCACCTGAGAGACGCTTCCGTAGACACCCTGGAAATAAAACACAAAAATAGTATAGGTCAGTTTCGGCATAATTATAGTTAGCAAGACCTTTCCGAATCATTTTAACTTGTGCTTCCAGTTACACGACCTGTTAAACATTGATGACTCTAGAAGTTCTTATGATATGACAAGGAAAATGCAGCGTATATTTGAAACACTGAAGCACAAGGAAGTTACCATCTCGATAATTATAATAAAATTAGTTTTGAGTGAAATGTATTTTTAAAATATGCCACTGACATTGTTCAATAACTGCCACATTTATGGCATGTTTGGAAACCTCACATCATGGGAAGATGCAGCAACATTGCAGGCCGTAGAGTAATCAATCTGTGGAGATTATTACAAACAAATTCATATATTTTCATCAAATATGTTGTATGTTTACATCAACTGCCACCAGTGGGCTGCACTGGTACTGCCACCTAATGATCAAACTTCTTAGAATAATCGCCTACAGAGGCAGAAACTGATTATACAATCGATCATTAATCTGTACTGCCAAACCGATGATCGATTATAAAAAAATGAACCAATTCCAAACACTAGTTACTATATTACTGATTGGCTGAATTTTTCAATTTATTAAATTGAATTTATTGAGCTACTTTGTTAGTAAAAAACACATTGGTCTTTCTGGTGATGGTTTGGTAACCAATAGTCGCTGAAACCTGTTTTTGGGGGCTTGTGGTGATGGGTGATGGACTGTAGACCAACAACGCTGCGTCCAGTTCATTCCTGCTGTCCCCTCCATGGTCACCAGTGCCGGTCATACCATGGTCACCAAACACAAAAAGGATCGTGTCATTGTCCAGTTCGTCAACAATCGTTCTGTGGACACAACGAATGTATTTGTTATTAACACGACAACAGATGTTGGTATAGATCCATTTGATTACAAAGCGCAAAGAGAAATTGTCCTAAACAATTAAACTTACCGTATTCATTCTAATAAGCATCCAGTACACTTAACAAATATTTTGGACATGAAAATATGTCAAATTTTGCATTCCACTAAACGTAAAGGGGTGTACAGCCATTTTCTTTGGCTCCTAGGGTTCCTAAGTAAAGCCATCTCAGCAGACACGACTGGCAAGTGATTTATGCATCCACACATGAGCAAAAGCACACCAGAACACACCAGAACACTGTTAAAGTCTTTCAATATTGTTTTCATCACTGAGCTTTGGATCTAGTGCGAGGTTAGAATAAAATATATCACAAAATTATGATGGATTCAATGCTTGATTCAGCGGAAGTAGGCATTGGAGATCACAATGTCAGATGGTGCTAAAAAGGGGTGTGTGGTAATTAGGGCATGTATGTTTAATAGAATGAATATGGTACATGTAATTTACTTAACATAGATCACATAACATTTCCATCTGTGTACACAATCTACCTGAAATACACTGTTGCCAACACGACGTCATAATGAAATCAGTAGATTTACATAAAAATACTGGATAGCATGGCAACATGTTTTGGCAGCCTGAGTGTCACAAAATATTACAAAACACACACAACTGGAAGATATGGGGGGGGCAAGTTCAACAGACATGGCACCATGAAGAGGATTCATTCATGATTATACAGTGAATGTAAACTTAATGTTTCTTTTTTTACTCTATAAAACAGAATCATCGTATGAGCCATATGATATTTTTGTAAACATTTTTGGTTGGAATTTTTTTATTATTTTGAAATGTATTAAAAATGCTGAGATTTGTAAATTGAATAAGAATTGTTAATTAATTTGACTGATGTCATGTCTACCTTAGTATTCCATCAAGCTGCACAAGTTTGTCTGCCATAGCAGGATGCTGCGGCCCATAGCGATGTCCGCAATGGTCGACGCCCAGAAAATGACCAATCAGAAGGTCCCAGTCGCTGTGTTTCAGTTCAGGGCACAAGTGTTTAATGACACCATTGTCAACAGTGTGCAAATCTTTCACATTAAAGGATGGAAAATCAAACTGTTTGGTAAATCTACCAGGAAACAGGTGTGTCCATGTGTCATCGCCCATGAAAACTATGCGTCGATTGTTCTTCACAAACTGATCGATGAAATTATCTTCAGTTATCTCAGCACTGTCAAAATTTGAACTGGCATCTACAAATGTTGGTAAGCTGCCAGTGGTTAAGCCTTTAAGTCTTTGCATTGTGGTCGTTGGCGGGTCTGCCCAGAAATGATACAATCGTGTGTTCTCGGGTTTTCTTTCTAGCAGTTCGTTCAATGTTTTTAATTTGTTTTGATACGGTAATTCCGCCGAGCTGTCAATAGATGAATTATACGCTACAAAATCAAATCGTAGTGCATCTATCACGATGATGACCGCCTTGTCAAATCGACGCGGCATCCAGCAGCCTTCGGTGTCACATCGACCTTCCGGTCCAGAGGCTCCGGCCCGACGATAGCGAGATGGACGCTCCTCGCACGTGCTGTTCTGCGTGACAACGGACCGCTTCAAAAGAAAACCCCTAAAAAATAACCACGTTCCGACCGCATAGAGTAGTAGCACCCAACTAACTGTTAGAAAATACTTTGTACCGAGATTCATTGTGATGTCGTTAAAGAGGATTATGCGAAACTGACCCAACAAAGTAACGCAAACAGGTAAACAAAACACGTCAAGTTCGCTAGACCGCGTCAATTGTTATCCCGTTGCTCATTGGTTCTTATTTCGGAGTGGGATTCGGTTACGAATATGGTTGTTGTGGTTGTGAGCAGGTTCCCTTGCAGGTACCCTGCATCTCCGTACTTTTGAGGGATTAGCAGCAACTTTGCATCTCCGATACGCGCATAATGATGGCTTCTTAAGACGCATCCAATTATATTAGTTCTAAAATTAAGACTTGATGCACACATTATAATAAATAATTAGCAAGCCAAACAACACCATAATTTTGGTTTTATGACAATGACGCAATAAGAAACGAGCTAGCTTTGTGGAAGGTCCAGCCACCAACATTTACATACACTTAAAGCAAAACGCCTGCGAGCCGATGTACTGAGAACAATCATCACGCCAATGGTGGATAACAAAGGCAGTCCTTTTCTCTTTATTTTTCTGTATATTATATATAAATCGGTCAGAGGCCCCATGGGAGCGGTGGTGCCCCGGAGGCGTCGTCGTACGCAACGAAACCTTCTACGGAACTCGCGCCCTCAATGTGGCCTACTGAGGCGTACCTACTTCGATCCGAAACAGGTGGGGAGTTACGGCGGCGTCGACGCGCTACACCGAACGACTTTAGTACCGAAACCGACCGTCAAGCGGTGGTTGACGGAGCAGGACGCCTATACCCTTCACAAGCCGGTCAAACGACGCTTCAAACGACGGTGCGTTATTGTGGACGGTCGAAACCAGCAGTGGCAAGCCGATCTCGTCGACGTAGCTAACCTGAAAAAGCACAACGACGGGACGACGTTTCTATTGACGGTCGTAGACGTCTTTTCGAAGTTGGCGTGGTGCGTCCCGTTGAAGAGTAAAACCGGTCAGGCGCTCGTTACGGCCTTCGAGAGCCTACTGCAGCGGCAACAACCGCCGAACGCGCTGCAGACCGACAAGGGCACGGAGTTTCTCAACAGACCCTTTCAGAAACTCTTGAAGGCGCACGGCGTCCACCACTTCGTGACCCATAACGAAGAGACCAAAGCGAGTGTCGTGGAGCGATTCAATCGTACGCTGAAGACCCGCATGTGGAGGTACTTCACGAGGCATCAGACGTTGAGGTACGTGGAGGCGTTGCCCGAGCTCGTGCGGTCGTACAACAACGCATACCATCGAAGCATCGGTAGGACGCCGGCGAGTGTTGATGCCGAGAACCAGGAGAGCGTGTGGCAACGGCTGTACAGCGGTGGCGGCGGGTGTCGAAAAAACAAGCCGAAACTGCGAGAGGGAGACCGCGTACGCATCAGCAAGGTGAAGGGGCGGTTCAAGAAGGGGTACATGGCTAACTGCCCCTCCCGTTTACCGATTGATGGACGACGCCGGAACGGTACTAGACGGTACACGTCGATACCTTCGTCGGCCAGCTGTTGAAACACGGACGGGTTCAGATGGTAGACCCCGCCGGGGTAGACGTGGCGCCTCAATAAGTAGGCGGTTCGCCACAGCGCGTCGCCGCACTTACCCCATCGGTACGAATGACAGAACAGTGAAACGTCCTGTATGTACGAAAAGTGTGTATCGAATACGTTGACGTTCACAGTAGTGGGATAGCGATAGGTCGACCGACGGACCAGTTCGGCGATCGGTTTCCCGGGTTCCGACTCCTCCACCAGTCGATAGACGATCACGTTGGTTTTAAAGACCGTCTCCACCCGATCGAGCGCCGTCAGAGGAACGCCGGCGAACTCGTCGGCGCTCGCCCCGCGGCGTAGTCCGCGAAAAGCTTTAAGGTCGGGACTCTCAAAGCGGCTACGTCAGCGCCCCTATGGAGCGCCAGACAACGGAAGAGGCACAGATTATCGGTGTAGGGCCTACTGTGTGTATCTTTTTCTAGAGCGATAACCGCCTTGCTGGTGCGTAGGTAGGCGGGAAGACGCCCGTCGAGACACAAATTTGTTATTAGTAGGATTCGTGTTATTTTTTATAAGTAGAGCCAAATGATTCCCGACTGATCTTCGCCTTATCTCCGTCCTTTGATCTCCTTTGATGTATGGTGAGTGAGCAGCACACATCTACTACTGCTGCACAAATACAGAAATTCGCCGACAACCGCAGGAAGCGGATCCAAAAAGCGAGTCTAGGGGGCAGAAAAACCTCCACTGGCGGCTGAACCAAATCATGTACACATTTTGTCGCTACCGTGCTACCGTAACTTGAACCAGTGTCTCGGTTGGACTGGTGAGATCGGAAGACGGGGGATGATGTGTGCTGTTAACATATTTTTGCCGCCGCGTCGCCGTAACTTCAGCTTATTATCACCTGAACGGACCGGCACATTTCAAAGCGATCTGGGAGGAACGGTCGATTGGGCCCATTATAAAAGGTCTGCTGGCGCGCCAAATTCCTAAGGTCTTGGGGCAGGCACGTGCATCCCAGCCAACGCTTGATCCGCCTATGGGAAGCAGTGCTGCTGAAGAAGTGGTGCTTCTGAAGCTCCCGGCTGCCCTCCCATGTGAATTTCGTTCACACGCCATTGCACTAGAGACATTATACCTTTTTTTAGCGTAGAGACATATGCCTCTGCGCTAAAAAAGGTTTCACACTGGTCAAAGACAAGGAAGGTATATCCTAAATCGTTGGCAACAGCATTTCACGGAATTACTTAGTTGAGTTGATAGGTGCAGGAAAATTATGGAATTGTGCACTTTTAAATAAAGCAAAACACTGCTCATCTATTCTATACACCAAGGGGGGCATTTTAAAGATAGGAGGCATGCCAGATATTTTGCTGCGTTCAGAAATGGCGGCCATTTAAAAAATGGTCGCCAAATTCAATATCTTAATAACTGCGTTACATAGAGCAATAATATTTGTGTCTAGATGTAGATGTTAGGGGTCAATGATTTCATATTTGTTACTCTTGGACTTCTACGACATTCACTTCAGCCATTTCTTTAAATGGCGGTGTTCAATACAAATGTAACATTATCTTACGTAACGTAGAGTCGTATATTTTACGTTCTGAATAGCTTTGAGGATAGCGATTTCAAAAAATAAACTACACCGTCGACGTGACTATATCCGCCATTTTTAAATATGGCGCCCGTCAAAGCATATTATTCCCATTTCTCAAGAACTATGACATAGAACAACAACGTTGATATCAAAATGCATGTTTTTTAGATGTGATGTTTTCAAACTTTGAAATATATCCGCCATTTTGAAATATCCGCCGTTATGAAAGATGGCAGGTGTGATGTATATGTGTACGGCTCAGGTCAATATAATTTCAATAAATTACGATAGTAGTATATCAAAGCATAGTGCAGTACAGTTGTAAGTACAACATACTTGCCTGGACCATGCGGTCTCGGAAATTGTTGCGGTCCAGCTGAGACATCAGCGCAGCTGGTGGAGGAAGAACATAGCACAGTGGTGCTTACTCTCAAGAGAAAAACCGTATTCATAGTTACTTAATTATGGAGTCCATGTATGGAATTAATATTGCAACCCGATAGTACTCCTCCACCGTCTTGCTCTGGTAGTTTGGTCGTTGAGTTAGACGTCCACACTGGCGAGGCATACGCAACTCAATTCCATGTGCCTTTGCAATATTGTCAGTTAGCACCATTATGTTTTCCTTAGAGTGTTCTTCAGCTTCTTTTCTGTGAGTTTCCAGTATGACCAACAGCTGATGGATGTGGTCGTAAACTTTCAAAACATCGAGTTGAATAGCTTGCGAAGCTTGTGTCACTAGCTCCAATATCGCTTAATATTTCGCCATGATGGCCAGGCACACCAAGAATGTTGACGTTTCAGATGCCCCTTGCCCTCTGCGGATGCCCATGGTCTACCTTAATCAATGAAAACGAAAGTTAATTGTTTAAATTATGATAATAGTCCGGCTATCACCGTGTACACACGAAGAGGCAGACACAAGGATGCGGTTGCATGCTGCAGATTGTGTCAAGCAACGAAGTTAGAAGATTGTCATAAAAAACAGTTGACATTAATGTTGTTGTGCTAGCTGTCAGCTTTGCTCGCAGACTTGGCACAGGGAAATCATTCCGATACGTCGATGCAACTAGCTGCTATTGCACACGAGCTTGGTTTTGTTGTCAAAGGCTCTGCTTGTCTTCCATGCACTGGCCGGATATGACACCATATGGTGTTTCGTTGAAAAAGACAAACGAATGGCTTGGGCATCATGGAATGCTTTCAGTTGGGTAACGTACGCCTGCGCTGTGTGCTCTTGCACACACACCCTCGACAGCTATCCTGAGTGAAGTTCTTCCAACTATCGAGAGGTACGTTGTTGTGCTGTACGATCGGGGTAGTTCTGAGGATGACGTGAACCGCGCCAGGCAAGTCATCTTCTCACAGAAAGGAAGGGAGATCGAAGGAGGTGCAATGGATGACACTGCCACCAGCAGAGGACAGTGTCGGTGTTTTAAGCCAACCTGCTCTGCACAATGCTGTGCCAATGCGGATGTCAGCGGGATGTGTGAAATGTTTGGGAATTGTTGATATAGATTTAGCAGATATATGCATCATAATCTAATGTTTAAAATAACATTTCCCGTTATGGGGAATATCTAAGTAACATCCTTACCATCGTCGCATCCAAAACATATGTCTTGACACTAGCTTCAAGTTTCAAGGATATGTACAGTGTAATTATATTAAGATACGGGAATAATTATGTTATGTAGGTCTTGAGATGTGGGAATAATATGCTATATAGGCATATCGACGAAGGTAAAACGTTATATTTTTTGAAATCGCTATCCTCCATACTATTCAAACACGTAAACTATACGGCTCTACATAACGTAGTTATTACGATATCGTTACATTTGTATTGACGACCGCCATCTGTAATAATGGCGAATGTTAATGTCCAAGAAGCCCAAAATTAACAAATCTGAAATCTTTGACCCTCTAATACCTATATCTAGACATAAATATTACTTTTCTATGTAACGCAGTTATTAAGATCTGGGGAAAATTAATTTGGCGGCCATTTTATAACATTTTATAAAATGGCCGCCGTTTCTGAAAGCCGCAAAATCTGGAATGCCTCCAATCTTTAACATGATCTTGACAAGTTGATCAAATGGTCTGAAAAGTGGCAAATGCTGTTCAATTTGGGGAAATGTAAATGCCTCCACGCAGGACATGGGAACGAAGACGTAGAATATACAATGGGGGATACTGTACTAAGGACTACTATAAAAGAAAAGGACTTAGGGTTAACCATTAGTGCTGATATGAAGGTTTCAGAGCAGTGCAGCTTTAAAGGGAAATCAAATCCTTGGAAGTATAAGGAAAAAGAGCCAATGATACCGCTGTACAAAACAATAGTTAGGCCTCATTTAGAATATTGTATTCAAGCGTGGAGGCTATATCGCAGGAAGGACATAGTTGTGCTAGAAAGAGTGCAGAGGAGAGCAACTGAAATGATACAAAAACTGAGGGATCTAGTTAAGATTTATTCAAAACAACGAATGCGAATGAGCCTACAAGTCGACTAGGTTTCGCCGAGCTTGGGCTCGTTTTCAGAATAATTATATCGAATGCAACCAACGGGAGATAATCTACACCAATAAACATACATAGCAAACATATATTGTATCCAGCTATATAAAGTAACGTGTATAATCTCATAATAGCACTAGAATATCAATATATGAAGGAGTTGTACATTTTATCATAACAACTTAAATCAGTCAGAGAGTTTACGTTGGTCCCGCTAGCTCAGTGGGTAGGCGCGTTGGTTACTTGTTATTTATTTTACAATCGGGCGACGCCGGTTCAATCCTGACAGCATACAAACCTTTGATTTTCTTTACACTTTTTTATTTATGTTTTCACGAAGTAATATAAACAAAATCATTTTCTACTATAATGCACTGTTTGTAAATATTTTTTTAATTTGTGTAGTAATTATTTATTCGCCACAAAAATGAAAATATGATCATTATATATAACGATGTTTCTAAATTGTATTTATCCAGACAGATCTCAATCTGTTTTCACATATATAATTATAATATATTACCGTACAATATATTTACAATTAATAAATTATATATCCATTACATTATATTTGTTTGGATAAATAAAATTTAGAAACATCGTTATATAATGACCATATTTTAATTTTTGTGGCGAATAAATAGTTACTACAAAAATAAAAATTATTTACAAACAGTGCATTATAGTATAAAATGATTTTGTTTATATTACTTCGTGAAAACATAAACAAAAAAAGTGTATAGAAAATCAAAGGTTTGCATGCTGTCAGGATTGAACCGGCGTCGCCCGATTGTAAAAATAAATGACAAGTAACCAACGCGCCTACGCACTGAGCTAGCGGGATCAACGGAAACTCTCTGACTGATTTAAGTTGTTATGATAAATTGTACAACTCCTTCATATATCGATATTCTTGTGATATTATGAGATTATACACGTTACTTTATGTAGCTGGATACAATATATGTTTGCTATGTATATTTATTGGTGTAGATTATCTCCCGTTGGTTGCATTCGATATAATTATTCTGAAAACGAGCCCAAGCTCAGCGAAACCTAGTCGACTTGTAGGCCCATTAGCATTCGTTGTTTAAAAAAAAATTCGATTCATGTGGAACCGTAAGATAACTGCTTGTTCCTCTATGATGACTAGTGTTTGTATTACGTCGGAATATTGCACAATAACTCGTTCTGACGCTCGTTTCGACCCAAAAGCTATACTTGTAAACATGCTCTGAATGCATGGAAAGGGTCGGCCTGATGCGAGTTTGAGTCATAAGTGACGTCACATCTCGGCATCCCGAAAAGCGCGCCAAAAATATGCATATTCCAAAATGTCCGGATGCACACCATAAAATGTGGACTTTCTAATTCATAGAATTTTTTTGGCTTGGTGGACGTGGAAATAGATAGCAGGATGTAATATAACATGAATTCGAGCAATAGATGTTTTTATTCCCTTTAACTGTCTTCCCGCACGACGACGCTCACTACCTTTTGCATTGTTTACTGAATCGCTACACGGAATTTCTTGTGGAATAGATGATGTATTGAGCCTGAAGAGATTTCGCAGGTTGCCAACCCCTAGCCTACACCATCAAGACCGTTCCAGTTGGGATCGAGACATTCATCAGAGGTCTGCTCACGCTCGAGCCCGAACATGACACTTGATTGATTGATTGATTGATTGATTGATTGATTGATTGATTGACCTACATCATCTCATTCAAAAAATCTGGAATACTGAAGAAATACCTGATGATTTAAAGGATGCTGTGATAGTAACCATCTTTAAGAAGGATAACATGGAGGCTTACTGTGGCAACTTCTGTTGGATCTCCCTGCTATCAATTATCTTAAAATAGCATATTATGTTAAAACTGTTTATATATGATGTTGAGGAAAGTGATATGGGTCATGATATGAGTCACTGGAATTTGTATTTATAAGATGGACGATCTCAGAAATTAGCTTCTTCTTCCGAGCTTTTCATACCCTCAATATGCTGAGGATACAGGCGGTACATGGTTTGGAGGGGAACAGTGTTTTTATATGTGTAGAGTGCATTTTTTGATTTTATTTTGTTAATACGAATAATATGCAAATAACAGGAATACGCGTATAAGAGCTTGGCGTCTAGAATGTGTCTGGATATTGTTTTTGAATGCATCCAAGTTGTGTAGACTAACTATATTATTATATTGAGAGATGGAATTCCAAAGGCGAATTGTACTGGGGAAACATAATGTAAATGGTAGTTGCACCTGGAATGAGGGATTTGGTATGGTAATGAATGTTGTTGTCTTATGACAACATTTGTAGGAATAACGTATTGATTTATTTAAATTTCCATTCGAAAACTGATGGCCGAGTTTGTCTTTTAAATGTAGCTCATGGTTTGTTAGTCCGGGGACAGGTCCGAGTATCGTGCACATTTACTTTCTGACGTCACTACCGCGAAGAAGTGGGGTAATCGTTCGTAGAAAGTTTGATTTCTTTTCTGGAAAACTGCTATTACCATGGATTTCGAAGAACAGACATCAGCCGAAACAAAGGCGGAAGGATTCGCAGAACCAAAGGAAGTTGCTCCAGAGGTTTGTAACCTGTGGAGTTTAGAGAACGAAAGCATTTGGGGGGCAGGTGCTTGTAAAATAAATTGATGCGCCACCATAAACTGTTGCCGTTGGTACTAAAAAACCGTCAACAAGACCATTTATTATATAAGTTTAGGTTCTAGTTCTAGTTGTTTCCAGCACTCGGCAACGTTTTATTAACTGACTAGTCTGTATATATTATGGTTATATGTTATGATCTTATGAGGTCTCATTCAACTAGTCAGTCTTTTTCAGAACATCCCGACCTTTCTATATGCTGGCACTGAGGGTGGTCACTGCCAGGGTGCTTGTCGTCCTCAGTGGTTCTTTTACGTCCCAAATTGAGTTAAGTTTAACATCACGTGCGCTCTTAGGCGATATTTTACTTTCTCATCTAACCATGAAAATGAACACCTACATTGGCTACAGCCGCCAAACTTCTCACATCTTACATACACACACTATATCTACGCTACAAAAACAATTGTCAATTCTCTAATCTCTTACATTCCTATAAGTTATAACGGCAACGCTAAAAATTCACAAGAAAACTCAAGTAAAACTCGACGTCGGCGACTACTGGTAGCTCCGCGGTTAACATAAAATTGATATTGTGTCGAGGCGTTGGTACATAAATGAGCTTCACAGAAATTCTGTAGCGGCGTTATCGTTACTGTGTACATAGACTCTATGATAGAGCCCCTGTATAAAGATAAAGCTTTTCACAGGGACTCTGTGTGCACGTGTTTGTGACACCTCGACACTATTGATTTTACGGTAACCGCGGAGATAGGGGTAGTTTTTGTAACGTAGTGTGTGTATATGTATGTAAGATATGTGAGGAGAAATTTGGCGGCTGTATGTGATCGTTTTTGTGGTTAGGCCAAATAAAATAAAACCTGTGTTTCCAGTAACCCGACCATCCCTAGTATTTCCGTGCGACCATATGCATTTTTTCAAGAAAAAAAATATATTTGTTATGCCGAACCTCGACCCTTGCCTCTGACCAAAAACTTCTTTTAACATTTTATATTCCGGCAAAAGACTATTACAATGATCATTCAACATGATAAAAAATACAGATAATAATTGCAAAAGTGCTGAAAAGTACAATTTTTTTTATTTTGGAATGAAAATTCCGCTATCGTCCCTAGTATTGGATGGATTTCCACGTAAATCGTTATGAAGTGTCATTGGTGCCCCTGCTACGTACCTTGTGTCAGCCAACGTAAACAGGGACGCTTGCGGAAGGTGCTAACATAAACCGTTTCGTGATCATTGTCTGGTTGTCCGCCAAGCGCATTGAAGACATGTTGTTAATTAAATAGACTTGTCACATCGTTAGAACACGCATAAGTGTACAGATTCTGGTTTTGAATACAAAACTCGAAGGAATAACAACAGCCTACTATTGCATTCCAAATAAGTGTACAGGTCGGAATAACAGTATAGGGTGGACATGCCTCTGAATTTTAATAAGAATATAGGTTGGAATAGCATAATATAGGGTGGAAATTTCTTGAAATTATAATAAGAGGACAGGACATAATAAGAGTATCTGGCGGACATTTTTTGGAATTATAATAAAAGTACACCTTGGAATAATAGTGTAAGCCAGTAATAATGTGGAATTCAGTTGCAATGTGTGTATTTATAATTTTAATTGGTGTGTTTTTGACATTGCAATAACATAATTATATACAAACAGCAGTTGCCTACATCAAACAAGCAATGAAGATAATACTGTATATTAAATCAAACGTCGAAACAAAGTCATAACGCTCCATTTAGTTTGTCTCAGTGGTTAGTAGTTTAACACTAACTGATATCTGTTGAAAACAGCAAATGAAATACATCAATAATTGTTAGTATTACATTAATAGAAACAATTCCAAATTCTGCGGGATACTCTTTAACATAATGTAGTTAATTCCGCCAAGCCTGCCACCCCTAAATACATAAATGGAGCTCTGCCGCATTGCATCGAGGTCAGTACTGCAGTAAGGGTTGTCTGGTGATGTCGCGCCACGTGAATTGGTCGCATCACAAATTTGCCCACGAAACGTTGTTAATCATGCTTTATCACCCAGCCCTAAACAGCGAGATTCGTAATTTACTAGCCTTAATACTAACGTCCTAACCACAACATGATCCCAATAAAACATAACAAACCTTTATATTTTTACACAGGTTCCCTGAGTACTCCTTTTGTGCAGTTTTTCAATTTGTTAGTGAAAAGATCGTTATCTGCCATGAGGTGACCGGCATAAACAGCATCGCTATGGCGTAAGAACAAAGAGCACTGTGCGTTCGGCTTCGTCGATTCGCCGGCAAGAATACTTTTTATATATATATATACATATTTCTCAGAACATTGTATTGGTGATGCAAATAAATACATGTAGTGCCTAATAAAAACCGTTTAAGGTGGAACCAACAACAATAAATAATGTTAACCCAAATAAAAACATAGGGTGGAACTGCCAACATTAAATAAACGTACAGACCCGAATAAGACCGTTACGTGTACAGGCTGGCATTTTTTGTCCAAATAAATAGCCGTACGTATACACTTGTTTGGAATGCAATAGTAGGTTACGCTGGTTCAAAGTGATAGTCTGGGTTTCGTAGTTCTTATAAATTCCGTTGGATGGCAATATATATGGCGCTAGCTAAAATGGTTGAACAAAATAATAAATAAAATAACATATTACAATAGGTCTGCCTACCCTATTTTAAAAATTAGTGTTACCGGAAACACAAGTATATTTTATTGTGGCCTTACCTTTGATTTCATGGCAGCTTGCTGTCTTTAGGATGTTTGTGTATTTCATTTGTGCTCAGTGAATTCATACCAGATGATGTAGGCTGCCCAGGTAACTGATTGACTTAATTGCAATTGACTGTCACACCTTCCATGCAGTCATAGGTTGAGTTGCTAAATAAACAACAGCCAGCTGACTGGCACTTCCCACCCTGCATGCCACAGTACTATCCCTATTCATTGCACATGTTTAACCAAATTTGTTTTAGTTAACTTCAAAGTAGATCTAAACATGTGCTCAGAGTAATGGAATACCTTTCAAATCGACCCTATTTTCCAACATATAGAAGTAATCCAGCCACATCCCCATACCGTCAAGTCTGGTAATCCGTTGCAAAATCTGGGGTGCTCGGAGTAACGGAATACCATTAAAATCGACCCCTGTGAAAAGGGTGACACGTTTTGTGCGAAAATGCATGTTGTATTACCAAATTACAAGGGCCTTGGTCTTGGTTGAGTACTGGCCAATACTCCTTTGGATGGATACAGGTAAAAACGGCGACAGTTCCAAAACAGCGACAACCAAATCGGCGACAGACTAAAACGGCGGAAAACCAAAACAACAACACACTAAAACGACAATACACTAAAACGGCAACACACTAAAATGTCGACAACCGAAACATTTTTGTACATGTTGTATACAACTTTCAACACATTATAAATAAATAAAAGTACTTATATAGCGCCCAATCAATTAAAATTGCCCTCGGGCGCTTTACATACATGCACACGTATATAATAGTATTTTACATAAAAAGAAATGCTAACTAAGAAATAAATATGTAAAAAATATAACATTACCTGAATTATAGTTTCTAAAAAAAGACAGATCATTAAAAAAACGTTTAAATAAATTAAGACATTCTTAAAAACTACTATAAATACATTCATTTATACAAGAAGAATAACCATAAATTTTTTTAAGAACCTAATAAAAAAAAAAATTATCAATAGAAAGCATTAATACCGCATAAAATTATCTTAGACCACAGTGAGGACCGGTCTGCTAAATCAAATGCTTTCTTATAATCGATGAAGGCACAATAAAGCCTTTTGCGTCGAGACAAATACAATTCAACCAATACCCCTATCTGAACACTGCCAGTTCTTCACCTATTACATTCGCTTTGTTTAGGTATGTGGTCAGTCTGGTGTTCTGAACAATCACTAAGGATTAATAAACACTTGTGCACAATGTCACCCACTTGGCAGGTTTAATTGATCTATTCAGCAATGAGGATGCTGCTTAGGCCTCACTCTGGACACTGTCACTCACAGTGTTGTGTATTGTCTTAGCTGGTGGGTTGAGCTAATCAACTTGACCATGAATCAGTGGTGGCTCTGGTAACTTTAGAGGATGGAGGATGAATCCAGTTGTTGGCAGTGAACACTAGTCCTGAGAGGATAGATTACCACCTACCAGTCTCCAAAGCTCTATATTTTTAAAAAAACTGTTCAGTAACTTTTTTTCTTCAAATTTTGCATAGATGTATCTTAGGGTACTGCCACTATACACAATATATCTGTATTTGATTGAATCATTCTAAGGGGACCTCAGGGCCCCCAAAAATGCAAAATTGTCCTCCTGTTTCTCTGCTGCTCCCTCGTACAGTCCCACTGATCTCTATTTATAACAGACAGACAGATAGATTTTTACCATCATAAGCACATAAACTACAATATAATATTCATTGTAAGGTCAGGGAGGCTCCCATTAAAGGTACTCAACCAATTCGATTGTCTTGCTCCTCGTGTTTCTTAGTAATTTCACAAAAAACAGAGGAACCAAGTACTCCCCAATGATATCCTAGTCTGTTTATGCATACGTATTCGTTTTTATAAAACTAATACAAAAACTGCGACCACTTTCGTTTTTAGTAAAAACCGGATCCGGTTTTTTGCTTCGATTTTAGCTGAGTATGGACATTAAACTTGGCGTGGAATCGCGTTCTTGTCTTCTCGTGATCGTGAATTATGGGCGATATTGACCTTTGACCCCCGCCCTTTTGTTGATGTTATGGAATTCCGAGTTTAGGCAACGAGTGGACGTCCACGAACATACATGCCACCGACACGTCAAAATGGGCTAAATTAGACAGACAAAAACAGTATCCACGCATAAAGGTGTATTTCTATTAGAGAACGACTATGGAAGAAACAAAGCAAACAGAAGGAGTTGGCGACAGTGCCAGTGGCCGTGGGCCGTTGCCCGTGCCGTAGTGTCAGTCATACTATCAACAGACGAGATGCAGCATTCGCAAAGGTTCTTCCACACAGGTTAGTAATTTCGATTTATTCAGCTATAATCACGTATATTTAGACGTATGAGTATATATATTAATGTTGCTTGTACTAAATTTATTTGATTGTTTTCCTTTTAGTCATTGGCAATGGCGGTATGGGCGGCCTGGCTGGGCCCTGTTTACTATAGACTAATATCAGCTAACAGTACGACGCTATGCCTATGGCATATACTTATGTCAATGATAGTGACTATATTATGTCTATGTCGTATATGGTAGTAGGCTAGTAGCCTAAGTAGGCTTGGGAAAATAGTAATAGTGTAAATGCATTATAAATGATCTGTAACGATTATAATTATGTAATGTAATAGTAATTTAACAAATTTATTACTTTTATATTAACAAATACTATTATGGGACATTTAAAAAATTTAATTTGAATTCAATTGTATGTTGTCTTGGTATTTAATTATTTACAAGGAAAAGAATATTCCAGTAGTTTAACGAGGTTTTTTTATTGTCCCTTCTGTGAGTTTTTGTTATGTTCAGAAAACCAGCGCCCCTCAATACCATGGACATTAATGCCCATAACATGTATATATTATATAGATAGCCCTTGACCGTTGGCATTGGTTGCATTTGGCAGGTGGTCGTTCATTGCATTGCAACTTTTGCAAGTACATTAAAATGATTATTGTTAGAAACAATCAGTGCTGACTATTAATACATGTACTATATTTTCAGAACTTGAGGTGTGTCGACACCACATGCAGATGTATGCTTCAAAGCTCTTCACCTTCAGGTAAACGAGTGTTATCAAATGTGGTTACTCTGTCACCAAACCTGTTATCAAAATTATAAATACAAGCAATAAACAAGTATGTCATAGGCGGATCCAGGCGGGCCTGGGGACAGGTGCCCCCTTAGACCATAAGAATTTGGCGTGTCTGCAAATCTTTTATAATGGGCCCACGCGACTGTCCTCCCAGACCGTTTGAAATGTGCCCCAGTTTAGGTGATAATAATAAGCTGAAGTTATGGCGTCTTCCAATATCACCATTCCAGTGGAGCGGGTGATGTTATGGCAGCGTGGTAGCGACAAAATTTAGACTACACCATTTGGTTTGGCCGCCAGTGGAGGTTTTTGTGCCTCCCATACTCGATTTCTGGATCCACCCCTGTATGTGATAGTTTTGTTTGTCTGCATGAGGATTTTGCAGTAATGTGGTGTCCTCATTAAATTGTATATTGTTGTTAGAAATGCATGTGAATTAAAGTAAAGACAATGTAAAGTAAAAACATTTTATTGAAACCGTTTGATGAGATTGACTACAAAATAATGAAAAGTACAATACAACTACAGGTACAATCACTGCACTTGATGTGTATAATGTAATACTTTTTAATATCACATGCATATAAAATGCAAAACAACAGTAGAAACACAAATTAAGAAGAGGTTGACAAAAATTTCAGGTATATATAAAAAAACAAACAGATACTTTTATCAAGATTCTTTGTTACAAAAAACAACACTAGTACACGTGATGTCAAACGCTAGTTGTAGTTTATATATGCCTTGTATGTTTACAACTCACAAAATTAGTGACTAAACAATTATGTGTATTAACAAAAATGTTTAATATCGCATGCCCATAAAATGTAAACCAATGAGAACAAATTACTTAGGAAGATGTTTAGTTGAACAAATGAACTATTATGAATCATAATTGTTTTTTTTAACAAAGAATCATAATTTATGGTTCTTTGTTAAAAAAAACATCAATGATTAGAAAATTCTAAAATTTTGTAGTTTATGCAGTGCTTGATATGTATGTTTACAACTCGCAAATAATAGTGACTAGACTAGTCAGGGTCATCGCCATGTGACTGAGAATTACATGTACAATCACTACATGCTACATTGCTCAGGTTTACTCAGTTGCATGATGAGTACCGGCTACAGACCGCAATATTTTTGTACGAATAGTCTTAGCATATTAATTTCAGTGTGGCTGAATGCTTCCCACATAAGTCGAGATGGTGTTCGAATTAACAGGTCTGCCAGGGATTAAAGTTTAAAGCGCTTTGAGCAATCCCGAGGACTGGATACTACACCATATCCGTACAGGTGTATTATTATCATGCGAAGTGAAAATGTAATGTAAATTATTTGTGAAAATATAAACCAGTGATAAAAAAGAATAATTTAGAAATATGAAACGTGGCATGAAAAGTATAATAACAGTCCTCATGATACATAGAGAACTTAAACAAGTAAAATGCTGCTGTCAGTGTATCAACAGATTGTTGTTGCAAAATGTGAAAAGGCTTTCAATGCCATTACTTCACCACAAACTTGTGTTGTTGTACATAACAGGTACCTGGTGTACGTTGCAAGAACTCAGCTGGCTGCCACTGACTATTAGTAACACAAAGACAATGAAACCCTACCACTGTAACAATGCTGGATAATTGATGTATTTTGTCATAGACACTGCTAAAAGTTAAAGTTGAATTGAATACCGTGTATTATTGACTTTTGATAAATGTGTCATCACATATAAAATATAATACATGTCAGAGCCATGCTAATTGTCACTTTGTCTCCGGAATAGGTAGATGCGGATGTACAGCAAAATGTCAGAAGGCTGGTATGCAGTGCCATCGAAGACAGCGAACACATACAGTGATGTCATCGATATCCAAACCGATGTAGTTCACCGAAGAATGCTTGACACTGAACCTGTCTCACGAGCTAGTCAGGCGTCACCAATATTCGTATGTCGAGCAACCTGCATTCTACATTGGTTTTTAGTCAGTTAAGCTAACTGACTGACCTGGAAGCCAGTGTACACCCATCGGCACTGGGGAATCTGTCACGGATGGAACACACGACACAATTGGGATCAGTCGGTGGACATTCACATGACGAACCATTAGTATGCAGCATGCTGCATGGCTGTAGAATCTTGTCCGAGATCCTGGACAAATACAGCTGCCCAGTATGCCATATTAACTTGGAGAACTAGTGATACTAAGCACACTAGTCCAATCTCCTGTAAAGAAAAGCATATATTCAGTAAACAAAAACAGGTATTATTGTAGTGTTAGTAGTAAATAATTATGGAATGTTCATTCTCATAATCAGTAAATATAAAATAATGTTTCATGTGTGACCTGCAGCATTTCACAAGAAAAACAGCAGCAAGAAATGTGCTACTACAGCTGCATCTATACATGTTGATATCTTAGGAACAGTCAGTGTTTACCGGGGTTGTTCCGGAGGAGGGAGAGGGTGGGTTGATACAGCATGCATACATTAGTAGAATGTGCTCTTTTTGAAAACGGTGAACAATTTTAACTATTTTTTCTTTATAAGGTGTTCATTGTCATTACATGAATTAAACAATTTTCAATTTCATTACAGTGATGCCTGATCTTAGTCAATATTATAGACTGATTTGAATTCAGCTAATCAGTAAAGCATCAGTAAAGAGCATTTATATTTGTTGTTTTGTTTTCAGTATACAAATTCATGTCTGTGTCTGCCATGTGTAACTAATACACATATTCATGTTTGACATTTTAAGGTTCTGCCTGAAGTTGAATGGTCAAGGTGAATGTTGGAAATTACAAAATGAGGTGTTATTGTGATGCTAACAGTACTCGCCAAGTATTCAAAGGTTCATAACATGTATGTTTACCTTCTTCAAAAATGAACAATTTATTTTATAAACTTATTTCTGAGTCATTGCTGTATGCTAAATACTTTTAAAGGTGTATTAATATGTCTGTGGGTATAATATAAGTGCAGAAGTCAACTTAATTTTCCACGTCCAACATGTTATTATTAAAATGTGTATGAAAACAAATATATATGTAAATGTGCACATTACACATTTTTGATAACATATGTGGTTGATTGTTATAAATTTGAAATTACCTGGATTGATTAAATGTGGGCCTCCCACAGACTATGTATCCTCCCTGTGTCTGCTTGACCCAGGTGACCGCCTTAGCTCCTCTTCTGCCTCCTCTCATTCCCATTCTTGGGTTGCAGTGTGGCCTCTAGCGACATCATAATTCAAGTTACGTATTATGCATTCATATATTGCTGTGGTGAGAATATATACACATATTGGTAAATACACAAGAATAGCTGGCATATGTCAGTTGAAAGGTATCACAGGAATCCAATTACTTAAACTATAGCCAGACACCAAGGACCACAACTGAAACAAGTGCGAGCATTATCTTGTTTAATCCTTATATATGGTGTACTTTAACTGTATTTATATTTTATGTATTTACACGTTTACATTTTTATATATAATAAAATCATCATCACCATCATGGTCGTCAATATAACAAATCTCAATTATTTTGCATAAACTACAATGCAAATCAACAACATTCTGTAGTAATTAATAGTATCAAAATATGCGTCACAAAACACTGCTTTAATAATTATGATCACCAATATAATACTCCCGTGTTTGACGTTCTGTTGCACGAAATTACGGAAGCTCCCTGACTAAGTTACTTGCACAATCAACAGGGGCCTATTGCCGAACCAGTGTTATTTGTCATTTCGCAGCCTCACATCATCTATTCTCTGCAATTATATGCCGCAATAACATAGTTTATTACCAAGATCCTACGTAACCAAATACAAATTACAATGCACATCAAATATTATGCTCGTTGACACAGCCTCTGACTGAATCTGGCTGATAATATGGTCATGAACATGGTGACTGGCTTAGTCTTAGTCTTGGACAGTCTTAGAGTTAGACTGCCTCGAGTCGAGTGTTGACGTTTGCAAGTTGCAATTCTCGTTGAATTAATACGCGGCTACGCGTTCTTGTTGCTAAATGCGATAGTGTAGTATACGTACCTTCGTACAACCACTTTGGAATCTTGATACACCAAAGCACGTGTGTGTTGTTATTGTTTTCGAATGCGTGGGATGCCGATCTCGTGTAAAGCACGTGACCGAAATGGCACAGGAGGTCGACAGCGCAATTGGCTTTCGCCAGCTATACCCGGTGTAACGACAAATCTTGTTTTTTGACGATTAAAAAAACAAGTACGCAATTTTTATTAAACCGACTGTGCACACTAGTTAAACTATTCACACATTACACGTCGGATTGGCTATGGGCAAACAAATTGGTTGAGGACCTTTAAGACAGTTATATGCAGCTATCATGGGAGCCACCCTACTGATGTAACTGGATAGTGGACTTTGCCCTGATCACTTACTAGGCTGTGAGTCGAGTGGCCAGCTGTAAATGTGTATTGGTCTAGCCTAGTTAATTTTCTTTAGTGTACCTTTTGTTCTCAAATAATCTGTCCTCTTAGTTTTACACATGAAGACATAATCTGGCATAACTTGGTAAGTTTTTGTAGCAGCACATTTGTATTTCCACTGTATCATTGCAACATACACACTATGTATTATTTCCATGCAATCCATTTGCATATATAATGTAAAACTTCAACAGCAGTTTTCTTCATTTTCACTTTTTGATCCCTACCATGTTCAATGCGCCATAACTTCGCCAATTTTTGTAGGAGTCATAATTTTTAAAACTGTAAAAGCACCCTACCCAACCTTTACAAGAATGAAAGAAAACAATGTTACAATTTTTCCGACTTATCACTCATTTGGTCAGCCGTGGTCACATATAGACGTATTAGTCCAAAGGACTTCAGGGCCACTTGGCCCATTTTTAGTCCGTTGGGATTTTATTGTCAGTACAGTTGACTACTATTTGGTCAATCCCTTCACCGGGCCTGACAGCAATGTTACATGGAGTGCTATGCCGACGGCGGTACATATCCAAATGGTAATCAAGTGTGGTTTAGTGTACTCAGTTTGTAGATAATTTATAACGGTGCCACACATAGAATATATATTGTATTAATTACTAAATGTTGCACGTGCTACTAAGGCCAGTCTATATGCATATCTCTACAGCTGGAGTGAGGGGGGTTCTTTACATCTGAGGCCATCTGTTTTGGGGAGGCAGTTGCCCAATTCAGAGGGCCTTTGTTCAGAAGGCTACTGTAAGTTCAGTGGCACCATGCCAAGATTCTAGAACCCGTACAGCTGGGTAAAATGTTTAATTCGGTTGCTGTGTAAGCCGCCGCCGTCTGAACCTGTCGTTCTGACATTTAGAATATATCAGGCCGACCGCTTGACCAAAACGCTACAAGTTTATTACCAAATCGTATTTCATATGTATAGTGAAATGGGAAAATTATTACTCTTCAAAACTTGTAATTGTCACTGTCGTATTGTTTTTTTTGGACAGATTTTCTTAATACTAGGTTGTAAATACATTCAGAATTTGCCCAAAATCCTGGGATATGTTTCTAGAAAATCATGGAACCTAACAGTGTTTTATCCAGGTTTTATCCAGGTTTTCTAAAGGGCAGAGGCCATTTTAGTAAATGGGCACGTAGAGCGCAGTGATCAATGGTTAAAAAGGCACTTGCGACATGCGACTAAATTAAATACATGAGATGTAGTAGCAGTGTACAGCTTCTAGTTTCATATATTACTACTTACATGTTTCTACAAATGCTTGGACAAGCATTTGTAGAACAAAACACAATATTCAACTTTACATAACTTTTTAATTTGTATCAGTCTGCATAATAGTCAATATACACAGAGAATATTATACAGGTAATATGTGTGCCAAATTTCTTTGGGCTAGGTTTAACATAAGTTAACATGTACTGTTGTGTTTGATTTTGAAAATTAAACTGGTCTGTGCACCTTGGAACATGCTGCCAATAGCTGGTCAGTGGTGAGCTCGCCAGTCTTGTGCTAGAGCTTGAATATCCGTGCCTGGTATCTCGCGTACGTTACCCGCTGGTAGTGCTTGAACTTCCACTCTGAAACCAGATGTGCGTGAATGAACACGAGCTGTGCATCTTCGTGAAGCAAGGCCATGAGCAAATATAAGTTCAACTAGCCGTTCTTCACCCTCTTGTTCAGGCGTCGATGCCAGCCTTCGACGTCGTTATTGGTTCTGATCGCCCTTCCAAACACCGACCACCCGCTTGGTGGCCACAACAAGGTGTCGACCCATGTTGTTTGCATATCTGCAGAGCAAATGCAGCATGAGCAAAAAAAACTGAGCATGGTCCAATGGAAAGCGCATCCTTGGATTGCGATGTCAGGCAGCATACAAAATATACCCAAGGACAGTTTATTTAATAGTAAAAGAAGCTGTTTTGGCTTCTCGCCGTTTTTAATCTGTCGCCATTTCGGTTGTTGCCGTTTTAGTGTATCACCGTTTTGGTTATTCACCATTTTGATCTGACGCTTTTTTTATCTGTCTCTGTTTTGGTTGTCGTCGTTTTGGTCTGTCTCCCTTTTGACCTGTATCTCTTTGGAGTCATATGGTCAGGGTTGGGCCGATGCGAATACTTGCAATTCATGCTAATGGCCTAATATGCCTGACCAAGGCAAGTCAGGAGTCAAGCATCAGATCACGCTCAGAGACAGAGATAGAGTCAAGTCAAACTTCAAATCAACACCAAAACAGCTCTGAAAGGAAACTAGTACAGGTGTATTGCATTAAATTAATTTACTCAACATTCAAATTACTAGGGGACTTTATTGATTTGGTGCTTTTCATATACCTGTAATATCTAGCCAGTAAAAGGTCAGACTAATGACATGCACATATTAAAATTGCCTAATTGGTGTGCCATCTCTAACACAAGATTTCATTAACACATATTTAGGGATGAATGACACAGATTTTTGTCTAAGCATTGCCTGCATTTTTGATTTCCAGACTAAGGAAAAGATAGAGAAAGAACAGGAAGCTAAGCTGCACTCAAAATACCCAGGAATACGAGGACCTGGCTCATCAGCATTTCTTCAGAAACGTTTCTTTAAAGGGGTAAGGAAACAATTGTGCATTGACAACTTACAGAGAGTACTTTTAGTGAGAATAACAGTAAACACTGTAAAATGAGTCTTTGGATGAAAACATACTTGGGAGTCAAGGGTTGCCACTAACTGTCAATATTGGCACCTTTGGCATAGATCACAATAATCACACACGCTGAATTATGGCCGAAATTATTTTGATACATTATGATGTGCCAAATGTGGACATCATGTTAAAAATTCGGTTATTTTAAATTTGCATGACAGCCTAAGAGGCATTCGAGAACATTGTCTCCAACATTGATTTGACAGTAGTGTGAAGTAAATATAAAAAATTACCTTCGAGACGTCCATTCTGCTGTAATTGTCCCTGATTGCTTTTTCAGATTATGTGTGTTACAGTGCCACCGTTTTGTTCAGTTACAGTTCGGTTACAATTTGCAAAATTACTCATTCACAACTTTACAATTTGCAAAGGTTTAGTTTGAATTTTTGAAACCTGTGCATAATTCACGGTTCTGGTTTCAGCAAAAATACTTTGACTCCGGCGATTACCAAATGGCAAAGGCGCAGACGGGTCAGATGAAACAGATGAAACAGCCAACTCCGCTGATCCTTCCTGGGCCCACGGGAAGCGCCATTCCTACTCCCGAGACTGTATCCCACCGAAAGTCATCCTTGATTCAGAGCAAGCTCGCCGCTGGCCAATCGTGAGGCACTTCATTGACTCTTGTTGTTGATTCCTTGCGATGGTTAACATCAGAATATCATGTCTGTGCTACGAGAGAAGGGTGGCACTTATCACGCTTGTGAGCATCCACACGCGCACGTGCGTATGTGCAAATACACAAGGATTAACACGTGCGGATATTTCACTCGGCATTGAAGCGTGTCTGTAGATCCAGACTTGTCCATATTACTTTGATGATGAAATGTTGATTATTTAAGTACCTGTCAGTGTGGGTGCATCACTGTTAAGGCTGCTTCTCGTGTCCGTATCTGTTTAGCTGTACAGATGTATCCACAAGCTAAAGTGTTGAATAGAAAGAACCACCTCTATGCATTTTTTTGATTTATGGTCTATTGTAGACACATGCATCTGAATTGCAATTCAAATACACATGAAAACTAGCGGTCAAAGCACTTTTGTTTACAAGTACAAGTAAGATTGTGTATGTCTTCGTTTTTCATGTAGCATAACTGAGTATGTTGTTGTTCCCATCTGGTTAACGTTAATTTCATTGAAACTTGCAATGCATTGTCACATGGTCACAATAGTAGAATCGACCCCTTGGTGATTGGTTGATTAGTATAGTGTCTGTATATTGAAGAATTTTCATGTTTAGATGAGTAAATCATATTAGTATCTTGACATGAGTGTTCATTGTTTTAATCAAACCAGTAATCGTGAAGTGGGATTAAAACAGTAGTTATAATATCTTCGTAAAAGGCAGGATGTATTTGCTTGTAGCTTTCCATTCTGTTACAATGTGCTTGTTTATAATGCTCTCATATCGATGGATCCAGTGTGCCGCAGCTTACCTATGTAACAATCAGAGTGATACACCTGACCTATGTCAAACCGTGCCCTCCCAACAGTTTTGACAGCAATAATAAATGTGTATTACACTACTAGCGAGACGTGACATCTGCTAGATCAAACATTACACTACTAGCGAGACATGTCATCTGCTAGATCAAACATTACATACTAGCGAGACATGTCATCTGCTAGATCAAACATTACATACTAGCGAGACATGTCATCTGCTAGATCAAACATTACATTACTAGTGAGACATGTCATCTGCTAGATCAAACATTACATACTAGCGAGACATGTCATCTGCTAGATCAAACATTACATTACTAGTGAGACATGTCATCTGCTAGATCAAACATTACATACTAGCGAGACATGTCATCTGCTAGATCAAACATTAGATACTAGCGAGACATGTCATCTGCTAGATCAAACATTACATATAGCGAGACATGTCATCTAGATCAAACATTACATTACTAGCGAGACATGACATCTGCTAGATCAAACATTCCCGCATACATTTTTGCCTTTAATATGTTTTTGTCATAGAGACAAACATTTGGTGCCAGAATTTCAACAAAATATACAACAGAATGTCTGAATACTCCACGTGACTGGTATCCATTTTTTGATAACTTGATGGGCCTTTTGTTAGGCAACAGGTCACATGGCGGATAGGACAATTACAAATACCGTAAATGTTCATAATGAAACTGGTGAAAGCACTTGTAGAAGAAAAATGTGACTTCCTGTTTTGTCGGTTTCACATAATGTTGCAAATAATGCAATAGTGACTGTTGAGTCCTTTTTGTAGAGCTTAAATAGCCTTGAAAATATGCTACTTCACGATGTGTGTTTGTCTCTGTCTTCATAAAATGTGTTGTTGAAAAAACTAATTTCATCTTGAGTAAACTTGATTGTTTTAACTTTCAGCCATATCTGTTCGTTACAATGTTGTGACCAATGTTGTGACCAATGTTGTGACCAAATGTGGTTACTACTTGGTCTTTGTCCTTCACTGTGTGTTACATATTATTTATTATTGATGTAACAATTTTACTATGATTCTTGAGCTGCCATGAGCTGCCAGTCTTTCAGTAAAAACATCAGAACTGATACTGAATGTAATTTTGGTTAGAATTCAAAAATATCCCCTTTGTTTTTTATACAGAATTAAAGTATAGTAATAAAATACATATTTTCTTGTATTCATCAAGTTAAAATTCAAATGACAGTGACCAAAGAGAAATACTTTTGATTTCTGACAAAACAATGGATTTTGTTTGATGTAGTTGTATATTTAGTAGCCTGGTAGAATGCGACGATTCGTAGGCATGCCATAAGCTGGTCGTCAAGTCAAAAATATGGATTTCAGCCAAAAAGTTGCCTGGCTGAAATGTCTGCTAGTGCATTTGGCAGGGTTGGGATGAAGTACATGTTAAGTTGTACTTGACAACATTTCAAGTACGTCACTTGTGTATTTAGAATTCCTCCACTGTTTAGCCTATGTGATACACAATACTGTACGGCCATCCTGATTATGTTTATAAATTACAATTAATGTGTATATTCAGAATAGTTCATAATTGGCATGGGTATGATATCATTGTTGATCATTACGACTGAAATGTATTCGACATTATGTACTTTTGACCCCCAACATTGATAATTTGCATTAACAATGTACTGCAGGTTGTAAGTGGCAGTATGTTCTCTCATCCAATATCAACTGTACTGCTGTTGCAAATAAATTTACAAAAACAACATTCCAAAATCTGTCGGATGCACCATTCCTAATTTATTGTAAAAGCTTCAGGTTGATGATAAAAAATCTATCCTTGGACAGTAATAAAAGAAATCCCGATGATAAAATGCTTCTTTTGATAGTGATAAAATTCATTTTTGGAGAGTGATAAAAATGCCAGTGATAAAGCATGCTTCTTTTGATAGTGATCATTGAAGGAAATGTGCATAATTACAGTAGCATAAACAGATTGTCTTTTTATGTAATAATTAATTATCCTGAATCTTGCGAGAGTCATTGGATAGTTTGTATGTTTGATGTCGATGCATGGTTGAACAGAAAACTGCAGGCAGATATAAATTCTTTATTGCATAATTAAAAAAAATCAGGGGGTGAGGTGCAGTTGATGGATGTTATGAGCGTCAAGGCAGGTGCAGTTTGTTATTTAAAAAGGGTGGCTGCAACCCCCTGTTAGTCAAATCTAGATCTGCCCACAAAGGATAAAATTGGTTGAAAGTGCATATCTTGTACAACGTCGCTGTTATCTTGTCAAGGTGTGCCCATTTGCCCATTTTGTATGGTTTTCGAATAAGATACAGAGACCACAACACCTTCACAATTCCTGCATTTGGATCATATTAGCACTTGTAACCAAGCTCAGATTCAATGTCTGTTTGGCTGCATTCCAGCAATGGTCTTTGCTGTTTTGACAAGTGCTCACTGCTGTTAGACTGTTGGTGTGTTTACGGTAGACAAACCAAAGGGTAGTATACAAGGCTATAGCAGTGCCAACTTATGTAAACGCTGACTAGCTCAAGGTTTTGTCAGATGGCTTTGGAAAATAGTCTGCCTTTGCACAGCCAAACAGAATCGAACCTCACTTTACGTTCACCTCAGTAATACAGCCACATCACAATTAAGGTCACTCGATTTAAGACAGTAACAATTATTATTTAAGTAACAGTAAAGTACAGAAAATTAGTTCCACTAACATGGTCACCTTGCTATTTGGGTCACGTTGGCTGAGTCCCGAGGATGGCCTTATAGTTATGTTGCAGTGGTAAGACTACCTTGTATTTGAATACAATAGACAAGTTTGTTTATTTACAAGAACATCATACTGCATGTTGTGTATATTTGGGAAATGTTGAGGAATAGTAATATGTAAACAATTATTACAATACACAGTCTTATGTGTTGTGATGGATAACTATATTTCACTTAATGTAAGAACAAAGTAAGAGAAAGTGCCCAGTCTTTACGTCGTACTGTCAATGGTCGTGTTTTTATGTCCACATGGAACTCAAGTACTTGGGGGGGGGGGATTAACCCAGTCCAAAAGAATGCTATAATAATATAACCTGTCATTCCCCAGGTGGCGCCACTTTCCGTCTTTTTCTGCAAGTATCCGCTGGACTATTCCGGAACAGGACGGCGGTTTTTAGACAGAACCAGTCTCCTTAGCTGGCTAAGTCAAAATAAGAAACAGTTAATTGTTGGAAAATCCTATCAGCAGTCACTACCATTATATACAACATGTATATATATGAGTGAAGTCACGAAAATGGAACACTCATTTTCTAAACTTCTGTGCTTTACAATTCAGTTATTAAAATTAATGTCCCATTTTTGATACAGATAAAATGTGGTCTTATCTGTCAGGAAAGACAACCAGCAAGTTTTATCAAGATTTGCCTCTTCTGTAACTATTTGAAGACCAAAAAATGTTTTTTTTTGGCATAAAAATATAAACACTTTCCACGACAGCATTTCAAAGCTAAAAACAAAAAAGAAATATCTGGAGGCCTCCTTTTTATATTGAATGTATTTGCCCCAAGGTATATTTGGGGAAAACTAACTGTCTACTCCCACACATTGCTGAATTATTGAGATGATAACCTGGCGTTATTTTTCAAAAGACAATATTTTTGGGTGGTAGGTACTAGTCTCTCTGAAAAAGGAAATTAGCTAAATGAACATTAAAAACAATTTTTCTGCCACAGAACCATTCCTCAGTTGATTTCTACAAAAAGAAATTTAATAAACATAAGTAATAGAAAATTTATCTTGGGAAAACTGAACAAAAATCTGTCCCCTTATGTCGCATCTGTCACACCCTGGTTTCCAAAAAATAGTAAGAAGAAAGTAAAACATGAGATCCTTGAGAATTATAACAAACATGAGAGGTCATAAACATTGTGTTCATTAAGGTTTGTGTAATCACATGTCTGGTAGCCATTTTGAAATTCATATAGTCAGATCTTCAGTTATTGCTATGTTAAAATAATCACAATTTGCATAAAGAAAGTGATTGAGATCATGTAAACCAACAGCCCAACCAAGTATAGAGACAGTTTAAAAATAAAGGTTTTTTGTTTTATCTACCTTGTGGTTTATGTCGCGTGTGTCACAATTGCTGCCGAGTCAGTCAAACAGGGTTTTTTGTCCTCTAAAGTGGAATCTATGGAACTCAGTGCCCCATGAAAGGTATGCTGAGTTAGGTGTGAGGTGTAAGACAGTCTCAGACAATTAATTACATTTTCTGTGGGGAAAAACAAATCTGAGTGGAACTTTGCCAACCGGATTTTGAAAAAGGTGAACATTTTGTAATGTCGGCACTATCATTCGACCGTTTCAATGGAAGACCTAATACTTCTATTTTTCCCTGATCAGTACCGTCACAATACGCCTCTACAAGCAAAAAATAATTACCGTCACAGACGCGACACAAAAATATGAATGATCTATTTCAACATCCTATGTAATAAACACCAGGCAATAACGTATCTTCTACTTGCCATTTAGGTGCACTTTCAACCCTCTACTACAACATCATACAAGCAAAATATATTTTTGGAAAGACAATTTTTCACTCCCAATTTTTACACAATTGTTCCATTTGTTTCGTGACTTCGCTCTTATGTATTATATAAATATATATATACCTGAAACCAGTGCAACACTAAGTGTGCCAAAAGCGATCATATAGATAATGCATATCTTTTTGGAAATGAAAACAAACGTATGTGTGTGTGTGTGTGTGTGTGTGTGTGTGTGTGTGTGTGTGTGTGTATATACGCACGCATGTGCGTGTGTGTAATATGTATGTATACACCGAATAATATATTTATATTCAGGGGCGTAGCTAGGCATAAATACATGTGGAAGCACAATTCCATATATATAGAGTATATATGTATGTCTGTATGCATGTGTGTATGTATATATATATATATATGTAGAATAATTGTGCTTCCACATGTATTTTATACATACATATAAATATATATATAATTTATATATATACATGTATATACATATCGGGACCAGGGTGCAGGCCCCCGGTCCCGACACACCCTAGACCCCGAGCTTGGGGCTGAGTCCCCATAATTTTGGTGGAGGTCAGGAGATTTTACCCCCCAATATTTTGGTAAAAGCGTGCAGGTTAAGGTTTTGGTGAACTTAAGAATGGGGTTGCACTCGAAGGATTTTGGTGAGCCTCAACCCCCACACTATTCGCCACATCCTGACGCCTATGTAGAGGGGACCTGGTGGTCCAAAGCTGTGTACACAATTGCAATTTAGGATGCATTTAAAATATGAAATAAAACATAAAAGGAGAACTTGAATAACAGAGAAAAACACATGACTTCTACATTGGCCATTGAGCTTGGTTTCTAAAGATTTAGGCGCAGAAGAAATGTCCTTGTTATTAAATGACACCATCTCTGATAACAAGTGGATTATAAACCTATACCTTCGCATGGTGCCAGTTACTGCTGCCTGGATAACATATGTTTACTTCTTGCTTAAATTGTCCTGCTTGCTCTACAATGCATTCCACATCCTGCTGTAGTTGTGAGACTACAGAGGCTGCACCATTGGCTGCCGGTACAACGACCCACTGTTTGACGTGCAGTAGACTAAGGAAGCAGACTGTGGTGGACATGCTCACTACTTGGTCATTAGCGTTACGATGAGGTCAAATTTATTGATAGATAATTAACTGCTGGGTTTGTCGTCACAATGCATCTTCAAAGTATTCCAGGTCAGTGACTATAACAGAGAGTGCAGACTTCAGTGTGTACAGTGCATGTGTACGACTGGCCCATCTTGTCTCACAGAGCGAATGCAGCGTGCACTCCACGCTGCAGACTTTAGTGTGTACAGTGCATGTGTACGACTGGCCCATCTTGTCTCACAGAGCGAATGCAGCGTGCACTCCATGCTCGATGCCATTTTGGCAGCTCCTTCATATCACTGAGTGCATACCTTTGCCACCAAAACTCCATATTCTTTCCGTGGAACTATACACTGTGTGGCCAAAGCTTTACCAGTTGTGCTGGCGGCTTCAACAAATCAAATACATTCACTGGAGATGTGAGAAGATGCCTCATCCAATGCAGACACTTTCTGGGAAAGACGTAAAGCGAATTATCTCATATATTAAAATACACTTATAATTTCAATAGTTTATGTCCACATTGATGGACATACAAATTAATAGGGTGTCTCCACTTAGCTTCAAGAAATGTATGTATTGTTGGGCATTGGCTTTCCAGTTTTCCAAAGCTAGATCTAGATAGTTAAGCTACGTGTAATTTTCGAAGGTAATAGTGAGAAAGCCTATTCTTCTTCGTTAGTAGCTTTCCCATGTTCTTCACCCTTGACCACCATCTCTCCCACTTGACCACCAGCTACCTAATAATGAACAATGGCAAAATCAGCCGAATCCACATTTTTTTTATAGTTTAATTTATTTAAAAAAATACAACTTGTCGATTTCCCTTGCCGGTGTGAGGTTACGTCAACGCCACCATTAAGGGCTTGTGTGCTATCGCTTACTGACTTCATAGTGGTTGCATGCTTCTGTTAGTTTCTCCCCATGGAGGTAGTCAAACATTGATAAATTGCTACAAGTGAATGATGACATAAATGATATGCTTTGCCTAGACACCGGCTTGCCTGCCGGTCGTATACCAGCGGCAGCAGCTTCGTAGAGAGGCTGCCTTCGACTGGTAACTTCATCCTGTGTCATCAATGTATTGATAAATTGTTATAAGTTATTGATGACATTTTCTTTGCCAAGGGGTACAAAGTTATCAGGGCTTCCATCATATATACATATATAATTTTATATCACCACAAATAATCTTAATGTGTCTGCATTTATTGAGTAAAACCGTTCACAGTCGATATGTTCCTCCCTTTCGACGATAACTATGCTGCAGTTGCCTCCATCCCTCCCTCCCCCTCTCTCGCTCTCACCCCCCTTCTCTCACGGCTGTTCATACATACCATAACGACATCTTTTTTGGCATTTTCTCTCCATCTTTATTCCAATCTTCGTCTTCCCTTTGCTACAATATTTTATTTTCCAAGCTCATGTTTCCATATTTCCTCATTCAGTAAGACAGACAGACGGACGGACGGACGGACGGACGGACGGACGGACGGACGGACGGACGGACGGACGGACGGACGGACGGACGGACGGATGGACGGACGGACGGACGGACAGACATACAGACAGACATACATATTTATTTTGACCATACGTAACTGTACAAATGTACAAAGTGTACAAATTGAAATAATTTACATAAATATGAAGGTCAATGTGACTCCCATTAAGATATAACATTTCGCTAACTTGGGAGACACATTTTGATATAAATAAATCGAATAAGAGGTGTTTCGTCCGCTGGACTGCAGGGAAAGGGTCTATCACAGTAAAATGGGGCGACTGCATTCAGATTGAAGGATGGAAAGTGGATGGAAAAGGGGCAGTGAACATCAACAGCTAAGGGAACTAGGAGAAAGGAAATAAACCAACACAATTGAAGGACACAATCGTAACAGATGGGAATATAATATATATATATTTAAGACGATCTTTAGGACGTAGTAATAGTAAATTAGACTTTCCATCAAAAGCAGAACTGGTAGTTCGTAGGTGAAAAACACACGTTGATGAAAAAAGCGTATCTTTCAACAAATATATGGTATCATACACGCACACACGCAAGCACGAACGCACGCATGCATGTGTGCACACAACACCCGCGCACACATACACACACAAACACACACACGCACGCACTCACACCATTGCTATTATTATTACTATTATTATTTTGGTATATGATGTACAACGCTTCGATCAACAAAGTGGGAATTAACGACGTAAATAATAATTATTTCATTTTTATCATTATATCGTCAAATGCAACTGAAACCTACCTGATAAAACATGCACGAGTTCAACAATAAGAGAGTATTCTTAATTTGACATTTAAAGTCGTTTCTGCACGTTTCTGCGCTTGTAGCAATGATGCCGTGGACGTGTTAATTCCAAGTTAAACATACACGTGCTGCAAGTTGATGATTGAATTGGTTTATTTGATACACTTTGTAACATTTATTTTGTACTTACTTAATTATTTATCCTCTTCGTGTCATGGGGCACATAAGGGTCGCACAAGATCTCGCCAGACCCCTTCGTCTCGGGCTCTCCTTTGTGCAGAGCCCCAGGTCAGCCCAGTCTTCAATTATTTTGTAAGTATAACTTTAATAATCAAACATTTCGATTTTCCAAAAAGAATAGAAGGAAAGAGGCACCACTCACGCTAAATATCGGTCGAAAGTGAAGCCAGGACAATTAGTGGCGCCACCCGGCGGCTATCTAGGAGAACTACGCAGTGGAGCTATCTTTTCAATGCTGTAGCATACCGACTACACTAAAACAGCGCACAAATCATTATACTTGTGCGTACGTTTGTACACAAACATATGCTATTTTGAAGGCAATTATTCATTCTTCAAATGGGCTCTCGTATTTATAATTTTAAAATAAAATATATTGGACGCAGGTGCCCGCCGAAAGCTGTTCAGATGTTGGATTCATGGACATTAAGACGTTTAGTAAACCCACTGAAGTCGATATGTATTTTATATTTACGAAGGCCGATCTAGAAAGCGACTAGCGATGACTGGAAATATGTGCGCATGCCGTGAAGCAGACGTGTTGTTTTATGCTTGTAAATGTTAACCAGACTGAATTATTGTTCTACGTCTACATTGTTAATGGTTAAACCACGGTTGAATTAGTTTATCTTTTTAGATTTCCACAGCCATGTTTACCTTTTACTATCGTTATCTCCTGAATAGCCACTCACGCCGCGGTTGGGGGCTAACGACTGCACCGCGTGTATGACTACAGTTTCGCCATCTAGCGGAGTCAGTCTGATGAAAAACTGACAGACGTCGACACATCACAACAGAAACATATGGAGAATTGAGTGTATCATATATTATTATGCTTTGAATCATGCTGAGAGAGAGAGAGAGAGAGAGAGAGAGAGTGACATAGAGAGAGAGAGGGGGGAGGGAGAGAGAGAGACAGACAGACAGACAGACAGAGAGGGGGGGGGAGAGAGGCAGTGTACAGTAATGACAATAAGCCAACATTTGATTATACTTGCAATGTGACGTGTATAGCTATCCCAATATGAAGATCACCCTAACACATTCCTTTGAAGAATAGCACTGTCTACAATCACTATAACTTACTGTGGCGTACATTAGAGTTGCATTGTGAGCTAAGCCACCATGTTTCACTGTTTGTTTTAAAGAAAGTGTACAGCTTGAACATTATTAATTTATTGGACCATACTTCCTGCCTATATGTCACTGGCATTTTACGTTATTCGATATGTTACGCTTATGCAGTTGCTAGGTCCAGCCAGCGGAATAATAAACGAATGGCACGTGGGTATTATCAACAGTTTATGTGACTATGTAATATTATCCATAGCATAGTATGCTTATCGTCGATAGCACACTGCACTGTCGATGGTAACGAAATTTAACAGACCACTGCCATGTGTTTGATGACGCCACACATCAATTGTGGATCCGGACAGTTTTCCTGGCCATTCGCATTAACCACAGCGTGGGAAATCAACACAAAGACGCCAACGCTTTATTGATGCTCAACAAATCAAAACTTGAACTCGTTCCAATTCTATAACGCACATGTGGCGAAGGTTGTAGCAGCTGAAACAGCAGCGGTGTCATTAAAGTCAACAGATGCTGCGGTTTTGCAATTAGTTTCGTATCTGTGAAGACTGAATCTTGCTCAATCTTAAAATTCGATTTGACAAAAACGCACTTCAGTTCATAAGTGTTTCTCTTGTCACGCAACGACATGTATTCATTATATTAACAGCGACATGTTTACTGTTGACATGTCATGATTGACATGTCGTTGCTAGCGTGTCATTGTTCATGTGTCAATATTCATATGTTATTGTTGACGTGTAACCGTTTACGTGGCGTTTCATTGTTGACATGTGAGTATAATCCAGACACGTCATTGCTGACGTGTAAATATTTATATCGTGTAAACGTTTATTATTAGCTTCAAAACACAGACGTCGACAATTATTTAAATTACTTTATATCGCCGACGAAACGATGCAACTACAGCCCTCTTGCAACAGATGCATCGTACAATCAGTGTATATATAATATAGTCTTCATGCTGGATGCAAGACAGTACTATGCAACAATGACCGGCTCTCTACAGTGTCGGACCACTGCGAACTGACACCCCATCTGTTGACCAGAACATCACTGTCACACCTCCACGTATAACAATATATTCACTTCATAAGACACTGGAAATAACAAATACCGGCGGTGAAACATATGTCTCAAATTTATTTATAGATAAGTTGACGGGTCTGTCCCAACCCGACCCAACCCGCTGAAATATTTGTTTCTGCCCGATTCTGCCCGACCGTATTATCAAACAACATGTTCAGCCAAAATATGTCAAGGTATTTGACCTTAAACTTTGTTCAACCAACAACTATAATAATATATGCAGTCATTACGTAAATACAATAACAGCAGGAACCAATGTAACGAATCAGAAATCCACACTGGACTTGTAGACGATTTCAGCAACTTATTTTGCGGCCCGCGCAAACAATATACCCCATACGCACCCATTACATCGTATTCTATAGGAAATAGTGACTCCTTACGACATGCTAAAATCATAGTCAGCATCCGAGTATCCAGTACATCTGCATCATGTCACTGCTCGTACGACGAACTAGTTTGACAGTAATTCGCAAAGAGCGTCTAATAACGTCAACCAACATTTTTATCACGACCGTTTCGCTCAACAAGATTACATCGATAAATTGTAATAACAAATCACGCAGAATTGTCTTTTCACATAATCTCAAATAGGAAACGACCTACTTAAAAAACGCCTGGCGTTGTTGATGCCTCTGTGCTTAGGCCTAATCACGCTTTCCAGCAACGATTAATTTCTAGTTATCGTTTTAAATGAACCGCCCTTTATGTATCAAAACAGTTGGTTTGCATGGTACTATATTTTTCGCAATCGATATCAAGATGCAAAAGTCTCATGATCCTATTTATTCAATTCGTAGCATCGTTTTCCTAACCATGCAGTTAGATTGATCCACGTTCTTTTTGAGGGCAATTATTTTGTTTGAATGTATTATATGTATATATATATATATATATATATGTATATTGGAACAAGGTTAATTCGGAAACGTTGATATCCAGTGTACATGTACCAGATAAGAGAGTGTTTCCAGATAAAACAATCATGCACAGAACATGGTATGTTGGCTTTCGGGATTTCTCTAGCCATGAAATACACATAGCTAAGCAAAAGTTGTACCTCCGATAAGCTAATGGCTTCCTTGTCCAGTACACATGTGTAGTTAATTCTCTGAGTGGCGGTCATTTAACATTTTGTTAAATCTTATTAAATGGTATGAGGGTGCTGAGGTTTCCCACCCCACACAGTGACGTACACGTACGTCATAGTAGACTGGTGTAATACAGCAACTATATAGGTCTAGTATAGCTTGAGACAACTATCTTGAACCTTTTATGTCATATTGCCGCACCAATACGAGTTATTCGGCACACGAAAGCATCTCTACAAGTCACCTAGTCTATGCCAGATGAAGCTGTGCCTCCCAGTTACAACTATTTTAACTTCGATTATATAATGAGAACTGCACTGCATCAACTTGTATCCGAATAGTACGTTACTGGGTACGTTACTGAATAACATGTACGAACGAATAATCAACCGCACGTACATGCTATTTCCATACAAAACGTTCCTTTCCTCTCGTTATTCAGACAACGCCATGATTAATAAGAAAACAAAATGTCATATTTTCAACGTAGTCGCATCATGATTATGTCATTGTTGAATCAACTTATTGCTTGAACATTCCACATAACATTCCTCTTGACAGTTTCGTCCATGTTCGTCTTTTGCATGTTCTTTCATTCTTACAAGCACCTGCCGTATATATAATATATATTTCTTCAGTACTTCACTATCAGTCCGTGGAACTTATTCGCGTAGCGCGGACGGCTACACTCCATGCCTGTGTGAATGCATACGGTGTATTTATGCGCCAACGCAATCTCCTCATTGACGACGAGTTTTGGACTGGCGCATGCGCCGTAGATTTCCGCTGTCGACGGTAGGCTTGTCCAGCGCAGCGTGCAATCGCATTGTATGGGATTGTCAGAAACCCAGATCTCGCGCATGCGCTCTACGCTGTTGAATGCGCATGCGTTGATTGTCGATAGAGCGTTGTTGTCGGCGTGAAGAATCTGTAATAAGGCAACCACTGTTTTCATTACGACACGTTTATTAAGAAATAGGCCTTCTTAATAATCATTATAAGTTTATTATAGATAAATGCATAGGTTGCTTCATTTGTGGAATATACTGTTTACACTGTACTTTAATGTGTTTTCTGAATAATCTTATTACAGTGCCGATGCTCACAAAATTAAAATGAGTATATAGGCATCGGGTCGTGTTGAATATTTAGGGGTTGAGCAGTAGCTTCAGCATTGATATGTGTGCGTGCGTGCGTGCGTGCGTGTATGGTGTGTGTGTGTGTGTGTGTGTGAGTGAGTGAGTGTGTATGTGTGCGTGTGTGGCGTGCATGCGTGTGCGTGTGTCTGTGTCTGTGTGTGTCTGTGTGTGTTTGTGTGTGTGTGTATGTATCTGTGTTTGTGTCTGTGTGTGTGTTTGTGTGTGTGTGTGTGTTTGTGTGTGTGTGTGGCGTGCATTCGTGTGCGTGTGTCTGTGTCTCTGTGTCTCTGTGTGTATGTGTGTATGTGTGTACGTGTGTCTGAGTGTGTGTGTGTGTGTGTATGTGTATGTATGTGTATGTGTGTGTGTGTATGTGTGTATGTGTGTGTGTGACTTGTGTATGTGTCTGTGTGTGTGTCTGAGTGTGTGTGTGTGTGTGTGTGCGCGCACGTGTATGTGTGTGTGTCTATATGTGTGCTTGTGTGCGCGCGTGCTTGTGTGCGTGCTTGTGTGCGTGTGTGCGTGTGTGCGTGTGTGGAGGGGTTGTTGGAGATTTATCGCGGTTCTAATCATTGCCGGTGCATCACCACCCCATTGTCGGACATAACATCGCTAGAGGGGGGGGGGGGCGTGTTGGGGAAATGTACTGGGATCTATCACAAGATGATGCAGTTTCAACTCAGACGTTGTAAAACCGATGACACTCACCAAAACATCTACACAATTAACAAAATGGTGGTGAGGCTAAGTCCCACCACTCTAAATATTGGGGGCTCAGCTCTCTCACAAGAGCCCCCCCATTCCGACACCTGTGATTTTTTACACATTGTACTGATTTCAGTATAAAGTAAAGATAAGTTCTGATTTAGCGGAATATCTAGTCCTCATGATTGTTCAAAGGGCTTTACTACCTGGCAGACCTGTTCATCGAACCCCATCTCGACTGGGATATACAGGATACAGTACCAGTTCTAGCTTATGCAATTCGTTCCGTCAATTAGGGGGTCGTCCATGAAGTGTACCGTCAATTATGGGCCATATATAAATGAACAGGGGATAGGGGGTCTCCGTGTCATTGTTATGCAACGTTAGACGGGTTTCTAAATGGGAATGGCTGACGTATTTTATGGACAGCCGCTTAGACACGATGGTTAAAATAAGTAAACAAAATTACGACCTGTAGACTTTGAAGCGATCGGAAGACACGGTCGGGAAGTTCCCGGATGTTGTTGTTTTCCAAGTTGAGTTCCTTCAGTGACGTCAGACCTCGAAACATGCCAGCTGAAATATAAGCCCATTTCTTAACTTCGTAACGCGGCAAGAAAACCAGTTAAAATCATTATTTAATAACGCATTAATTATAAATAGTAAAGATGTAATAAATCGCAATAGTAATGGTACTGTACTCATGATTGTAAAGATGCATTAACTCACAATAATATAGGTGCAGTAACCACTCATACCAACTCTTATGGATCATAGCACTAACTCACAATGGCACAGATGTAAAACGCAAACAGTAAAGTTGCAATAACATACTTTAACAAAGATCCACAGTGATTCCGAATAGGAAAGATGTAACGAACAACATACAAAATGCACATAACTCACAATAGTGAAGACGTAGTAACTCACAATAGAAATGGTGTAATAACTCAGAAATGAGTTGCACCACCTCAGGGTAGTAACAATGCTACGTTGCTAAAGAGTTAACAATAACAATGTTAATATCTAAAGAATATAACTCATTTCAAATATTAGAGACACGAAAACATAAAATCATGAGTAAACAACAGTTACATACATGTTAATAGCATTGCTTTACATGGCTCAATAGCAGATGACAGTTGACAAGGAAGTTATGATTAATTGAGAGTCCACATATCATTTATCTATTAGTTTACCCGCTCTTTGAACAACACTCCTAATGCAGCAGTTATCAACATTACAATATTTAAATCTTTTAACAAATTTCGTTCCTACAATGATGCAGCTGGTGGAGAGTGGTTCAACACTCAATTTGTACTAATGCAGGAGAAATGTCTTTTAGAAAAGCCTAGCATATAAATCATGTAAGTACAGAACTCAAAATAACTGGTATTGTGTTTTCTGAAATACAACGCCAATGTAAATCTGAAGTGAGTGGTCCACTGAAGCGAAATAGACCAGTGGACGTCAGAGCCTAGGTGGAGATGCACTAACAGTGATCCCAAGTATACGTGTAACCTTCCCCTAACATATGTCTACCATTTGTGTTTTGAGACACTTTCGCTTTGCGAGCATTTACACAATCATTAGATGATTTGTTAAAATGTTGGTCCTCTGTCAGAAACGTATGGTAGTAAAAGTACTGTGTAGATTAAATAATCAGAAAGTAGTCATTTTCTGAGCGGAATGTACATTAATGGTATACATTAATGATGACGAAAATGTTACCTCCATCAATACATGCTTAAACCAATGTAGACATAGTAATTTCCGAATAGTGGATTACACATATTCTATATGTACAAATAAACGTTGGACTCTCGATAAGCCGAACGCTTCTTTGTCCATACACTTGTCATTTTGTGTTTTTGCGCTGGACGACATTTTGTTAAATCTTGTTGAGTTCATAAAGCACACTAATAGTTACACTCTAGTGTTAGATTATGTTTGTAAATGTAGGTTAGGCTAGTTTTGTTTCAGTTAACATTAACTGACAATAATGACGTCAGTGGGTTTAGAGACAGTAGTAATAATTATTTATATTAATATTTGTAAA
This sequence comes from Paraescarpia echinospica, assembly GCA_020002185.1. Classification (NCBI taxonomy): domain Eukaryota; kingdom Metazoa; phylum Annelida; class Polychaeta; order Sabellida; family Siboglinidae; genus Paraescarpia; species Paraescarpia echinospica. Next base: position 3,301,177 of record CM034541.1, on the reverse strand, counting down.
TGATGGTATTACTTGTTTACTACTCTTTTTGTACTTCAATTAGTTTAGAGTTTTTGTTTATATTTATATAACATCAGTAAGTTATATTTATACAAACATATTTATTATATATTCGTCATGGTGGCTTGCACGTCAGCGATCTTGTAGGTCTTAGTGCAAGTCTCCATATATTACAACAATGTATAAACTGTATTATTATGTACATAATTGATCTGAAATAAAATGCATCTATCTATATATCTATCTACCTATCGTGCCATATATAGAAAGAAGGCAATTGCAATGCCAACACTGACAGGAACGTCCGTGTTGGAGAAGCTGTCGCAGTGACTAACCTTTGATGTGGGTCAACTTGGCCTTGTTAATGAGCAGTTGCTGCAAGTTAGACATGGCGGACAGTGCGCCGTCACTGAGCACCATTAGTGGGTTTCCGGTTAGCACGAGAATCTCGAGCTTCGCGAGACCACGGAACATAGGGGGAAAGATGGCGCTGATCTCATTATGGCTCAGGTCGAGTTTTCGTAGATTCGTTAGTCGATTGAACGAGCGTGGCTGAAACAGGGATCTATTGTTCAGAGCATCCAAACCACTTGATATGTACGGGACATAGAAACGTCATATTTACATAGCTTACGAAAAAGTTCTGATCTTAGTCACATAAATGGGTATTATATTTTTAAGTTTAAAATGTAATAATGATATAGTTGTTGGTTTATTTTAATTGTACTCGCATAAAGTGGGCGTGCGGGCGTGTAAACCTATGAAAAACAATAATAGATCCTACGCAAAACTGCCAAAGTTCCATGTAGCAACAGAACCAGCAGCCATGTGTCATCAGCTACAACACTAGCGTGCGTACGAATGTGTGCGTGCGTGCGTGCGTGCGTGAGTGCGTTCTTGCTTATAGGTATCCTCTAGCTGCCGCTCTCCCTTCCCCATCTCTCTCTCTCTTTCTTTCGCTCATTTTGTTCATCTCTCTCTCTCTCCCTCTTTCTCTTTCTCCCTCTGTGTGCGTGCGGGCGGGCGTGCATGCTTGTGGATGTGCGTGTGTAGTGCACAGGTACATGGATGTAGGCTTCGTATATGTGTGTGTACGTTTGTGCATGTGTGCGTCTGCAAGTGTGTGCATGATGGTTCCAACAACTGGACATTGTTTTATACATACCTGCAAATCTCGGATTTTGTTGTCGTTCAAGTAGAGCTCTTCGAGTGAGCGGAGAGCGCGTAGTGCCTTCGTATCGACGTGGCCGATCACGTTGCCTTCAACGCTCAGTTGTTGTAGATTATCAAGTCCCTGCAGAAAGAACAATCCGGAATTATACTTTTGTAAGCTATGATTGATCGGTTATTACTCGCCGTGAACCGAAACAAATGCTTTTATCGTTTGTTTTCTTCGGCTATCAATCAGTCTTTGAATTTTGCAATATCCGGCTTCTAGGCCTAGGTCCTACTATTGGTCAGACAAAGAGATCCGTCACACCTTGAACGCGTCCGACTCGAGTTGAGCCAGACTGTTTTCGGCTAGGTTCAGTGTGATGACATTGTTGGCGTCCCGGAACACTCCGCGATGCAGCGTTTCCAGGTGGTTCTTCGACAGGTCGATGTTGCGCAGTTGGTGGAGTGACTTGAACAGTCCCCGTGGTAGACGTCGGAGGCGACTGCCGCGCACCTGGCGATCAAACGAAACACTGTACATGCAGTCAAACACCATGCCCAGGCAATCAAACGAAACACTGTACAAGCAGTGAAACACCGTGCACCTGGCGAACAAACGAAACACTGTACAAGCAGTCAAACACCGTGCACCTGGCGAACAAACGAAACACTGTACGTGCAGTCAAACACCGTGCCCTGGCGATCAAACGAAACACTGTACATGTAGTAAAACACCGTGCCCTGGCGAAAAAGAACTAACACATACACTACAGTTGGTATAATTATTAACATGTAACTTGTAGGCACTGCAAGTGAATATATTCTCCCTGGTGTCGAGGTTTACTCGCCTCTTTCTGTGTTCATTGGCAACCCTGGACCATTGGCTTCTGATCTACCAATTGGCGATGTATTAAAAAACACAGAGGTAGTTATTTAGAGTTATTTTTTTTTTTCAGTGGACACATTCAGTGGTCAGCTATTCTCGAGGTGGCGCCACCTGCTGCATGCAATGTTATTATTAACGACAACAGACAGCAAAAATTAATTGGTCACAGGAACGAGTTTAAACTCAAAATTATGTAACTGTGATAATTGCTGCCCTTGGCTTGGTGCTCCTTGGCTTGGTGTAAACTAGTATATCGTATTATAACGGAGCATGTGAATAACGTAGTGTATGCATTCCGTTTCGAAACACGCTGTCGTAGATGCAATTTAAAGCTGCTTCCTAAGTTGGCTTAGACTATCGCGAATTCGATTCTTTGACCAAATAGGTAATGTGTAAATAGCTTAGACAATATCCGCAGTCGATGCAATGGCATTTGTTAAAATAGTCAAACGAATTGATTTGGGTACATTTGGTAATTTACCTAAGCACATTTCCGGGCCGACTTATATCCCTCAAACCCACTGAATTTGTCGCATGTTTTTTTTATAGATAACATCAACACAGTTGACACGTGTATAATCGTATCGCGCATTCTCGTGAAAATAAACATTTTTAGGATCGCGAGAATTGGTTCTGGATCAAAGGTCGCTTTTTTACTAAACCAATCGAAAAAAATCGGATTGTAGAGGAACCTTTGAAGTTGGGCACCTGATGAATGTACTATGTGGTTTCGCGTTGTCAACTACGACGCACCAGCACGGAAAGTGTACCGAGGGCAGTGCAATCAATCATGTCTTCGTTCGTAGAACTCACCAAGCCGTGACATGTACCTCGCAGCCTTGACACGATGGGTTGGGAGAGTGAGGCTATAGTAGATCACACATTTACCCCCTGTATGTGATCTTTTACTTCGGCTTGCATAGACACCAAATGGGATCACTAAAGACTTTTAATGTCTCGTCCGAAAGACACATGCAATGCTGGGTAAACGACGCAGCATAAGCTTCCACGCCTGGTCAACATAAACACTAGGTCTCGCGATTGATAGTTCGGCCGAGATACTGTGAAGCACTAATGTAATGCGTACGCAAGTTATGACTAGCAGTCTATGTTAGCCCACATAGGTGAAACAAGAAGAGCTTCTACCATCAAAGGAATACAGTAGAACAGCTCAAAGTGACCTTTTGTCGGACACGGGCAAACGTTCAAAACGGATTCCAGGTCTATATCACAGTTTGTCGAAATGGTTTCCGCTGTATTACAGTAATCACTTCAAGCGGCTACTCATCTATACCCATATCGTGGCCGGTTGTAACTGTCTGACGCGGACACTTCGTCAGCATCGGCCGATATTCGCGAAAAAAGGAAAGTCATTCATTATTACATACATTTGCGGCTAATTTATTTTTCTTGAATGCAACAAATGTTTTTATACTCCCAAATAATGTGTTTTAATGATTATATTACTTAACATAAGACCCACGTTGAGCGCAGTGGCGCAGTGGCTAGAGCTGCGGACTCTCGACCGAGTGAACCCGAGTTCGAATCCTGTGCTGCAGTGTCGAACCTTGGGAAAGTTCGTTCACTTTACGTTCCTTCAGTTCACTCAGCTGTACGAATAGTCTTCGTGCATAATTTGCAGCGTGGATGCATGTTTCCCAGAGAAGTCGAGATGGTTTTCGATTGAACAGGTCTGCCAGGGAGTAAGGTGTGAAGCGCTTTGAGCAGTTCTGAGGACTGGATACTGCATTATATAAGAACTTACCCTTTTATGGATTTGCCGGAACTGCTCATCTGTATATCTGACCAGCCTCTCTAATCAGGCCACCCGATTAATCAGGCCATTTTGTGTCATTCACCTTGCTCGGTGTTTCAGGGGGTTCTACTGTACCACACGTATGCGATTGTCTACCAACAAGACACCACCTACCTGTATGGAGCGGACAACGTCCTCGAGACCGCGGAACGCTTTCGGGTGGATATCGAGACTGCGCCGATTCCGCCAGACTTTGATCTTTCGCACCCGTACGTTCCTGAAGGCGTAGGCCGCCAACCGCTTGATGCGGTTCCGACCGAGGTCCAACTGATAATAGGTCTTGTTCTCCACCTTGAAGAACGGGATCTCGCTCAGACCCATGTCGACGCAGTCGATCTCGTGCCCCCGGAAACAGTAGCAATGATAGGTCGGGCAGCTGTGCGTGAATGACGTCACCAGTGACGTCACGAGGGCGCCACAAGTCAGCAGCAAGATGGCGCGGCGGTCGGACATTGTCGCAGTTGCGCTTTCTCCAGAGGCGATAGTACGCGGACTGCGCTGGAATCGCCACTGGTTCCTGTCGCGTGGTGCAAGTCAGATGACGGCCGGGTATTTCGTCAATCGATCGATGCCGCTGTGGATTGCTCTACATTTCAGCAATCAGGCCAAGCAACAACTGCGCATGATGTTCGCATCTGCAAGTGTCCGGCGCTGGTGCAGTTGTCCTCTTTACCGTACTCCGATTCTTCAGCTACATAACGATTGTTGATTATCTGCAACAACAGAGGAGAGACGGTTGGGTTAATCAGCCTGATTTCATCTTAATTATATACCCAGCTCACGGTCCTAGTGTAGACTGTAATTGTAGTGGAGTTGACTCAGGGTAACCATTATCTCGAACTAAATAGGCCATTTTATTTCACCTACGTCAGTCGGACATGCATAGCATATAGAGTCGACGACAAACTACGGCCACACGTTATACCAAATCACCCCCTAAAGCATGCGCTTAAAATTAAAAAAATATATATATTCCACATGAGTTGGCCAGATTACCAGAATATCATAGATATACCCCACGAATGACGGTCATGTGGTTCGTTTGATTTCCAGTGCTTACAAATAAAATCGTCTTTGACGACAATTTCATTTGCAGCACCGCAATTGCTGTACCATCTACATATTGGTAACTATGATTTTGCTTATCGTTATTCCAGTCAATTAACCGCGATTTGCGCTTGGTCGGCGTTCCGCCATTAACGACGCTCTTGTTACGGGCGTACAGCTATTGCCATGCCTCTTACCGAGATGTTTAGTTTATGGGTATGGCCGTCTTTAAATGGTAACGAGATAGCAGAGTTTATGACTCGATTTGGACGTTTCAGTGCACAATGACTCGAGTGCTGTTGGAAGCGATAGAAAGCGAGGCTGCTTGCGAAATTGACTTATCGTGTCGATATCGACGTACCGGAACACACAGTGCGTGTGTGTTTGGATGCTTGTCAAATGTTGATAGTGCGTAAACGCTATGCTAGGTTGCTTTGATAGTTCGGATAATGGTTCCTGGCACGCAGTCATTCACAGGTGCAGAAACACGCACATGTGCGTCCTTACGAGGCGAACACATGCGATGTCAATGGAACATTGTCATGCGTGCAAACACCCACGCACGGGTGTATTTCTCACTCTCCCATTCTTGTTTGTGTGTGTGTGTGTGTGTGTGTGTGCGCGTGTGTGCGTGTGTGCGAGCGTGCGTGCGTGCGTGCGTGCGTGCGTGCATGTATTAGTGTAATAATGTGAGAGCCGCGCGCGTTTGTACACGAGTAAAAATGTGCGTGCGTGCGTACGTGCGTACGTGCGTACGTGCGTACGTATGTGCATTTACGTGTATGTGGGCAGCTCGCGCGTACACGCGCGTGTGTGCGTGCATGGGTGTGTCTGTGTGCTGAGTGTTATTGTGTGTGGGTGTATATGCTAAACTCTTCTGTCAGTAATCTACGCATATATGTATATTGCACACTTGCACAACTGAATAATCAAAGACGATTACTTCCAGCACATATTTTGCGGCACAGCACTGGAAAAAACGAACGGTACTTGAAGAATGAAAAAAACACTGATCTGACACGGCAATCAAAATCTTCAAGTTAAATCGTGAGAATCGGAGAGTCCACACCGCTGCCCAAGAATGCGTGTGGTAGGCGGGGAGGGGATCAGTGGTCAGCCACCGAGCGTCGACGTGTTCCTATATTTGATAACATCATGATTTTAGTTTCATGAACTGAGAAACAACTATTGTTGAAATAGACCCACAATGCACAAGTTCGTACTACGAATGTGCTTTGTCGGTATGTTCTCTGCTGTAAACGGTGTGCCTACACGTGCTTTCCCACCTAGTCAATAGAGTTGATGTGACCATCTCGGAGAAATCTTAGATACGTCAACAACTCAGATCGGTGTTAATGCGTCGCGTAAACTTGTTCCGCTGATTGATTGTTTGATCGATTGTTTGTTCAATTTACGGTGTGACTGAAAAGGCCATTTGCTTAAGTTACAATTGATCAAATGATCAAATCAATCATGGGTATATTATGAGGACATTGCAATGTATGATACTGTATTTGTAGTCCAATAAAACCTTGCTTTGCGGTCTCCTCGGCAATACATACCACTGCGCAAGCTTTCAATATAAACTTGCAGGTTTTTAGTTATGTTTAGTTATGCTTATATATTAATAATAATAAACAAATAATAACAATAATAATAATAATAATAATAGGATGTTTGAAAATGTATACAAACAAAACATTATATTCGTCTATGACGCAGGGTGTTATTGTAGGTAATGATTGTACCTTGGTAGGTGCAGCATAACGGTGGCTTTCAGTGCACTTTCTAAACAAACTAGATGTTATATGTCTTTATGGGTGGAGCCGTACACAGGAACACGCTGACGCTGAAAATGAAACAAAGCAAAGTCGATAACGTGTTGCAAATAATGCATTATTTATAGTTTTGGTATTGATTGTTGCAGTTATTTTACAGCATTTGCACGGTTTTTCATAACGGGAGAATCGAAAATCGAACCGCCTTGTCCCGACTCAACAACACGTTTTCACTGATAACACGAAGTAATTGTATACGGACGTTCCCAGGCATAGGCGAACTTAGTTATTGGCGTTTCCCCGTTCGTCACCCACCGTGGGGGATGTGGGGTCACATAGTGGTACAAACAATAGCGTAGAACCGTTAGAGGAAACATTTATGACCAAAATTTACATAAAACACAAACCCGCACCAGCGCTGAGGTGTCATAAATATAAGCCCACCCTTGCAATTATGGGACGTACACGAGTCGCTCTTCGCGCGCGCACGGAATTGCTCTCCGATTATAATAACGTTGTAGTCTATTGATTATTTTAAAGAGGCTCGCTTTTATGGTCACGTTAACATATGGATAGTTTGCTGTATGAAACCTAGATATAATTCCGCAACATGGATAATTTTCGATGTTACTTTAATTATGCAGCGACAATGATAAAATGGTCCATCGTGTAACATAGCTGTGACATACAAACGGCCGTTATATTACGTTTAGGTTACTATGGCAACAACAACACAGTCAAAATATGTGACAATCAAGCGGTGTTTACAAACAGTTTTTAGCACCCATACAATTAGCCATGACCCTAGTCACGAGGTCATGGCCACGTGGAGTGTAGTAATACGCAGTAAGGCCACCGGAATGTAAATATAGACGACCGAGAGGTTCAAATCCACATGTTGAATTTGACAAATTCTTTCACCCCATTTTCAGACATGATACCAAACATAGGTCCCTTACATACATATGGCGTATACATGTGTGCAAGGTAGACAGGTCCCGTGAACTTATATTGCCTCAAAAAGGGTAGTGGTGTTGTATACGATTGTTCCAAGTCGCGATAAGATGCATCAAGTTGCAAACAATGTACGAAGGGTAATAGCGACTCGACATCCAGCCACTCCATTTCCTTCTGGCACCCTGGATCATGGGGCTAGCGTTTGTCGAGCCGTAATGCCGTAACAAGACAGGCAGGCAGGCAGGCAGGCAGGCAGGCAGGCAGGCAGGCAGGCAGGCAGGCAGGCAGGCAGGCAGGCAGGCAGGCAGGCAGGCAGGCAGGCAGGCAGGCAGGCAGGCAGGCAGGCAGGCAGGCAGGCAGGCAGACAAACAAACAGACCAGCAGACAGACCAACTGACAGAGACAGACTGACAGACAAACAAACAGACTGACAGACAGACCGACTGACAGAGACAGACTGACAGACAGACAGACAGACAGACAGACAGACAGACAGACAGACAGACAGACAGACATATAGACTGACAGACTGACAGACATACATACATACAAACAAACATACACACATACATACATGCATACATACGTACATGCGTACATGCGTACATACGTACATACATACATGCACAAATACAGACAGGCAAACATACAAACACACATACATACATACATACATACATACATACATACATACATACAGACAGATAGACAGACAGACAGACAGACAGACAGACAGACAGACAGACATACAGACAGACAGACAGACAGACAGACAGACATACAGACAGACATGCTGACTGACTGACTGACTGACTGACTGACAGACAGACAGACAGACAGACATGCAGACAGACAGACGGACATACAGACAGACAGACAGACTGACAGACAGACATACATACAGACAGACAGACATACAGACAGACAGACAGACAGACAGACAGACGGACAGACACACAGACAGACAGACTGACAGACAAACATACAGACAGACAGACAGACAGACAGACAGACAGACAGACTGACAGACTGACAGACAGACATGCATACATATATACATACATACATATATGCCTACATACCTACCTACCTACTTACCTACATACGTACATACATAAATGCAGACAGACCGACAGACAGACAGACTGGCAGACAGCAGACATACATACATACATATATACAGAAGGACAGACGGAGAGACAGACAGACGGACAGACGGACAGACGGTCAGTCAGACAGACAGACAGACAGACAGACAGACAGACAGACAGACAGACAGACAGACAGACAGACAGACAGACAGACAGACAGACAGACAGACAGACAGACAGACAGACGGACAGACGGTCAGACAGACAGACGGACAGACAGACAGACAGACAGACGGACAGACGGTCAGTCAGACAGACAGACAGACAGACAGACATACAGACAGACAGACAGATAGACTGACTGACTGACTGACTGACTGGCTGACTGACTGACACAGAGCAGATAGATAGATGTTTTACGTTGTTCTGTGACACGATGTGTTTTGGCTATCACATACTGGTCTATGACATATTTATAACAAATATCTGCATTGCTACGTGATACAATATTACACAATACACTATGACTTTCATCCGTTAAAATATGATTCAATACAAATTAAAACGTACTTTATTGTGTGTCTTAAAACAATATTTTTTAAAACAGAGAACATTTTCTTCACACTCAGTCATTGACTTAATTAATTAATGTTGTAAAGCGTACACATGTTGTATTAGTATATTATTAGATATTCTGACTAGGGTAAATTTATATGTTGTGTGCTGTACCGTGCGAGACGACGACAGCCATAAGATAGTTCACTACGCTGCCTAATGAGGCAAAATATCACTTATAACTACAGTTATTATAGATCTTTACAAGTTAATTGCAGCGCCGACCAGCACACCATGCTTGACTGGAGCTCGATATCGATGGGTGTGTCTAATCACTCAATCCAATTAATGTAATTTGTGTCCAGCTAAGTAGATAATGAACAATGTAATGATTGCCCGTCCTATATAGCTTTGTTTTTTAATTGACGAGCGCGCCGCCGCTGATTGCTGTACTGCAGTCTCTACAAGATTGCTTATTCACAAACCGCCCTGGCACACCGACGTGGTGGAACAAGCCAGGAGCAGAAAGGTCAAACAGTGCCCTTTGACAGCAAGAAAATAGTAAATTAACCATAATTTCACACAAACACACACACACACACACACACACACACACACACACACACACACACACACACACACACACACACACACACACACACACACAAAGACCCATCATATATCTAGAACAGTTGTGACATTCTAACAATTAACAGAATAGCAAATTATTGTAATCAATGGTATCAAGTCGAACGGTCAATACCTAATCATCGTCCGGTAGCATTTTGAATCACTCGTGATTTCCAAACATTGATTTGTTCCCGGTCTGGTGCATCGTCGGACAGAGACAGAAACATAGGCAACTATTGGCTTACAAACAAGGAATCGATGATTCGATACAATTCTTGCAGATGAAGAAGCAATTGTAAAAGTACAGCTTGAATCGTATCAACTAGGAAGCAGCCACCTCCAAATGAGAATCGTCGATGGTTATGACAAGTAAGCTGTAGTCGATAAAATATAGAGGCATTGTGGCGCTGGACTTATGGTTAAGACAGCATTGGCGTGTTAAATAAAACCTCGGAACAGACAGTTTTGACACTGGTCATGATTCCTTTGTCAAGCACAGACGGTTATCATAGTAATGATCGTTTTCATTAAAACTACAGAGTAAGTGGAACATCGCGATGTTCTGACGGTGCAGTTTTAACTTCAAATTATTCATTGCTACTAATCCGTCCGTTGGGATGACTTGACCGCGGAGTCGTCGGCGCCCTGATTGCTGGCTGATGTCTCCGAATGAGACAATGTGCAGTCGAGCGCGATATATCTCCGAGGACAAACGCAGCGACACGAACACGCCTACGCGGATGTAGACTCATCAAGTCAATGACGGATGATCAGGGGTATTCAGAAATACAATGTGGAAGATATAAAAGTTATGTCGGCATGAATAAATGGTTTCGTAGCGACCTACTCCGCCTGTCTCGTGCAGACATGCATGCAGGCACGCACGCACACGCGCGCAAATACACACGCACACACACGCACGCACGTACACCTGCGCGCAAGCACGCAAGCACGCAAGCACACGCACACGCACACACACACACACACACACACACAGAGGATTTAGAGTTTGTGGATCCGTTGACATTGAGTTGTCACACGTGTCACATGCTCACGTAATAAACCATATCCTCAGTGAATGGTCTGTAGGTAGAACTACCTTGTCAGAAACTCCTCAAGCACTTGCTGTGTCTGCTTTTTGTCATCTGACCGGACAATTAGTCCATTAGTTGCTACTCTGCAACATTACTGTGGTTGTTTCCAAACTGTTGAAGTGATCATCTATTTAAACTCTTCTTGGTACGCGTGTTTACACAACCTGTACGGACTTGTTCGCATACCAGCCAGTCTGTTGAATCTTAGTTTCAGAGGACTATTTTGTTGTATGTTACACAACCAAATGTTATCGCTTTGAAGCGTTCACTGACGTCAGGGTTCGATATTGGCTGACAAAACTGTTCAAGTGGTCATCTAACATTAATGTTCGGTATTGGCTGACAAAACAAGCAGGATATGATTTTTGTATTCGGATTTCCCTCACACAATTTAGCATGCAGGTATTGAAAATCAAATATATTTTCCTCCTTCAATTGTTTCTTCTTATCATTAGTCACTGCAAACTACGTCTTGACAGGAAATGTATCCGGCCTGTTTCTTCAACTCCATCCATTCTAACTACAGGTGACCGTCCCACGCGTTGTGTCTTATCCTGCGGGATGCTGCTTGTGGCAGTCCAGTTGCAACGTCTTAACGATCATGCCCCCTTTCCTCCGACTTATTTTCAAGTGACGTCCGAAGAACAGTGTCCGCTTTGTCTTGACTGGACTGGCTTACACTGCTAACAAAAGTGCTGCACGGAAGGACAGGGTGGGCCTTCTCATTCCATGCGCATAAGGGCTTGGTGCGTCATTCGTCAGAATAACGTCTGTACGGCGTAAGCATACTAGCATTTGGTGGAACGTTCATCGTGGAAGTTATATCATTTTTTTAAATCTCCTGCTCCTTCTACCGGATTGCAAGTATTGCAACATAATTGTTTCTCCAAGGCCTTTGCATGTTGTCGCAGCTTCTCCCTCTCCTTCCCCAAAGCAGTGACTTGCGTGTAGGTAGATGTCTTCATTGTTCCTTGGAATGTGTTCAGTAGATGGTGTAATACCACAACTTGTGGCGCCGGCTCACACTCGTTGTGGCACTAGTGGATAAATTTGTAGTACGTTTTTTCTTCATAATTACATTTTACAACTTAAGACTCTTCAAAACACCAACTCTACCACCCGCCTAAGCTCTCCAAACACCTCCAAATCCTCTCCTCTCCCTTGAATTGAAGCTCACCAATTGCGCAAACTGCAGTTGCCTTGACACTCACCAAAACAACAAAATGCACCCTTTCCCCAAATATGGGGGGCTATTCCTATATCGAGCCCCCATCAAAATATTGGGGACTCGACCCCAACCCTCCCCCAGGTTCCGACGCCTTAGAAATAGTATGTGGTAGTTTTGTAATGTAAATGTAATGACTATTTGTTACAGTTATTAGTATTATTGCATGCGGGAACACACCTTCCTACAACTGCGTGTGCGGCGTTATCGCGTGTCCAGCGTCATCGCGTGTCCAGCGTCATCGCGTGTCCAGCGTCATCGCCAAGTGTAATGTCTACATTTCTCCAAACATATTTATCAAGTTCGTCCAAATTATATTCTACTGATAAGCTAGCTTTGTTATCTTCTTTTCCAAATGTAAACTGCGATCTCCTACATAAGTAAATTAGTTATAACAACGTTAACGTTTTGATAGTAACCAGCGAATGACCATGTCATCATATTTTGTTTGCAAACATTAAACTTCTTTCAAAACTATGTATCAATTTTATTTATTTATAGGATGCGCAACATGTTCCTTACACATCAAGACCGTAAATTATGATACCGGTTCTAATTACTGTAACGAGTTATATTTTGGTAAATTTGCGTGTCCATCGTCATCAAGCAGCTAAGACATATGGGGACTCGCAGGTCAGTTTATTCGCAAATCACCTTCATTATTTTTGCTTACTGATGTGTCCACATATAACTTATACGAATAATATCGCTGTAAATACTATTGCGGTTTCTTATTTACCGTATTCACGTTCATTTCTGGTACAATTTAATCTAAACTGGCTAACCATCGGTCCATATTGCTCGCAAAGTATGTCGTCTTGGAGTCGGAGAAGCTTTTGTTTGCATGGAGACGGCAGCCTCTGGTGCATTCCCCATTTTAATTCCTCTGAGTCAAGGTATATATGCGCTCTGAGCGGTTTTTGTTCAGTTTTCGCTATGATGACTATGGACACGCAATGACGCAGGACACGCCACCATTTTTTTTCTTTTTTGACCAAGAAATATCGTGAATATTGGAAGGGCCATCGAAGGAATTAAAGCAAGGTGGTAACTGGTAGGCATGACAAAGTTAAAACGGTGTACATTTTCTAGGTTTTTGTAGGTAGCATTTTCCGTCGATGACTTACAGCGCCAACCTACATTTTAAACTTTAATGTGCTATATTTTCCTCAAATTTAGATTCAGCCTCATATTTATCAAGATTCCTTCGTTGACTTTATCAGAAAAGAATACATGTCGAAATACCCAGCAATAGCAATGGTAAATTAATACAGTGAGATTTAACAAGATTGCCATCCAGACAATTAACTCTTAGATGGCAGGTGGACAAGGAAGCCCTTTGGCTTATCGAGAGTCCAACCCTTTTATCTACATATATCCAGCCCTTCTTAGGTATGTGTCGATTTTATTTTAAAACATATTCACACTAGTAGCACCAACATAATCATCAGATAATCTGTTCCATTTATTCACAGTCCTGTGTGAAAATGAGAACTTCCTTATGTCTAATCTACACTGCTCCTTTACTAATGTAACTTCATGTCCTCTTGTCTTTCTATCTTTCTTAACTGAAAAAAACATATTTCTATCAATATTTTCATAACTATTCAATATTTTAAACACTTCTATCTGATCTCCTCTCAATCTCCTGGTCTCTAGTGTTGTTAAACCACATTCTTTTAGGCGTTTTTCATAACTAAGATCATTTTAGTCGCTCTCCTCTGTACTCTTTCTAGCATATCAATGTCCTTCTTGCGGTATGGCCTCCACGCTTGTATACAATATTCTAAATGAGGCCTAACTATTGTTTTGTACAGCGGTATTATTAGTTCTTTTTCTTTATATGCTATATTTCGCCTAATCAAACCAAGGATTTGATTTCCTTTTGAAGCTACAATTCCACACTGCTCTGAAACCTTCATGTCAGCAGTAATTGTCAGCCCTAAGTCTTTTTCTTTTACAGTAGTACTTAGTACAGTTCCCCCCATTGTATATTCTACATATTCGTTCCCATGTCCTGTGTGAAGGCATTTACATTTCCCAAAATTGAACAACATTTGCCACTTTTCAGACCATTTGATCAACCTGTCAAGATCATCTTGTAAATGCTGTCTATCTCCATCACTTTTAATCCTTCTAAACACTTTTGTATCATCTGCAAATTTCAACACCTTGCTAGCTATATCATCGTCCAAATCGTTTATATATATATATATTAAGAATAATATAGGTCCCAGTACTGCTCCCCGTGGAACCCCACTCAAAACTGATTTCCAGTTTGAAGCCTCCCCATCAACAACTACCCGTTGTCTTCTGTCAATCAGCCATTTTTCTATCCAGTTAATTATACCATTTCCTATGCCATGGGCCTTTAGTTTAAGCAGTAATCTTTGATGTGGCACTTTGTCGAAAGCTTTTTGAAAATCTAAGTAGATGATATCTACTGGTGATTCATCATCTACCCACTTAGTGATATCTTCCAAAAAACATAACATATTTGTTAAGCATGACCTCGCCTTTAGAAACCCATGTTGAGATGGGTTTATCAAGTTATGTTTAACAAGAAAATCCACCATGTGATCTTTAATTAGCCTTTCTAATAATTTACAAATCACCGATGTTAAACTAACTGGTCTATAATTATTTGACTTGTTTCTCGAACATTTTTTAAATAACGGTATAATGTTTGCTTCTTTCCATTCTAAAGGAACCACTCCCTCTTCTAATGACAAGTTGAAAACTGTTGCAAGCGGTATGCTAATTTGTTCTACAATTTCCAATAGTAGTTTGGGTGGAATACCATCCACTCCAGGTGATTTATTATCCTTCATAGCCCTAATTTTCGTAGCTACCATTTCTGGGGTTACAATTAACTGTCTTAAATAGTCTGATTCTGCCCCCTTGAACTTAGCCTCTGGTACTGGCAGAGAACTAGTGTCTTCTCTGGTAAACACTGAACTAAAATACTCATTCAGGTCTTCTGCCATTAAGAATCCTTCTGATATTATATTTCCAGCACTATCTTCTAGAGGACGGACGCTATCCTGAACTTTCTGTTTGCTTCGAACATACGCATAAAAACTCTTGCTGTCATGTTTTATATTACAAGCTAATTTATGTTAATAGCTTCTCTTTGAATTTCTAATTTCAGCTGTAGCTTGGTTTAGTGCATCTTTATAAATGTTGTAGTCTTCGTCATTTCCAGTACGTCTATATGACTTCCACATCATTTGTTTATACTTAATTTTTCTAATTGCTTCTTTCGATAAGTGTTTTTTTTGGGACCGTTTCCCGTGTTTTTTTAAAGGAACAAATTTGACGATGATGCATTCAATTTCACTCTTTAAGATATTCCAGCATTCTGTTGCTGTCCTATTCTTCAGTGTGTTATTCCAGTCTACTTTGCTAAATATTTCCTGATGTCCTTATATTTTCCTTTGTGGAAATTTCTCCTATACTGCTTTTGACTATTCCTTTCTGATTTTATTTTGATGGTAAAATGTATCTGGTTGTGATCACTATTCCCCAGTGGCTCACATATGCTGACATTGTCAACTAATTCATTCTGTGAGGACAAAACTATTTCTAACACATTCTCTCCCCTGGTTGGTTCTAGCACGTGTTGAGAAAGGAAACTATCTTGTACTAAAACTAAAAACTTGTGGTCCTCACTACCCATACTCTGTAGAGATTTCCATTTGATATGCCCATGGTTAAAATCCCCCATAATAATACAGTCCCGTTTGCTCACTTCCCTTATAGCGTTTTGTATTTTTTCATTCTCTTCTATGCTTGTTTGGACTTCGATAAACTAATTCGACCGTTAACGTTGAGTTTCCTATAACTATGTTACACCAAACAGCTTCTTCGCATTCTGCTTCTCTGTCTAATTTTATTTCATAAGCCTGGATAGATTCTTTAATATATAAAATAACTCCAACTCCCCTTCTTCCTATTCTATCTTTTCTAAACATTACATATCCTGTCAGTCCCAATTCGGCATCTGATATATCGGTGGTTGCCCATGATTCGGTTATACCTATTATGTGAGGGTCAATATGTTCTACCATAATGTTTAGTTCATTTATTTTGTTTACTATACTCCTTGCATTTAAACAAACACATTTATATCCAGCTTCAGAACAGTTTTCCAGACTGTTCTTTGCTGAATTATTTTTGCTGTCTTTATCTATGCCTCCAGTTTCAGGCTTCTCTGCGAGTCCCCCCTGCGAATTTAGTTTAAATAGATGCAACCTGTCCCACTGTCAACAGATCGCAGCAGATTCTCTGAGAATACTGCTGCCCCCTTTCCACTTAGATGGAGGCCATCTCTCATGTACATATCTTCTCTCCCAACAAAGTACCCCCATAAATCTGTGAATCCCACCCCCTCGTCTTCACACATCTGCTCAACTAGTGCGTTGATCGCCATCTTCTTACAGTTTCTGTATGTTGCCCCCCTTCCTCCCATTAGTGGCAAAATTCCCGAGAGAACAACCTGTTCCACTCTTGTCTTCTTTAGCTTCCTGACTAGATGCCTGTACTTCTGAACTATCCCAGTTGTTCCCTCCTTGTCTGCATTGTTTGTCCCAACGTGTACTAGTATAGACCCTCCCTTGCCATGCCCCAATACCAGTGGACCAATCTAAACGGATGAAATCAGAAATAGGAAATATAGCACTGCTTTTGTATGGTAGCGCTTCCAAATTTGGACAGGTCAATTGGACATGTCATTTTGGCCGTTTTTGGCTCTTTACGTCCACCGTTACAAATTAAAAAGGTGGGCAAACTATATACGTCCTGAAGGCTCTTACTTAGTCCAATCTTTTATGCAATTTTTGTAAGCCTGACTTTATCATTCACGGTGTGAGCGACAAACGACATGATTTTTACCAATTGTACTCTTTTGGGACATTGGCCCACCAGCATACAGCTTTAATTTTTACCATGTTTCTTAGAAAAGAGGAAGAGGACACAGAATGATACGAATCTCTTCGACTCTAACTCTGACAGTCGCATACTTGTTTGCTCAGGGTGACCTCAATAAAGACATTTTTCGGTGGGCGCCGACACAATTTCACACATCGCTGAGAAAGTTGTTTAACATTCTGCCCGGAGAATAAAATTACACGTACTATTGTTACATTAAAAGACTTTGCTGCATAAAGTCGCCACAGAAATGCAACCAATTGCCCCCCAACGCAAGTGACGCCGTAAATAAAGAAACGGCTGACGTTTAAGCTGTCGTACAGCTACTATGTAAAACATCAAACGACAGCCGAGATTACAGAAAAAAAGGCTGCAGTGAAACTCTTCAGTGTTGCAGCGTTTGAACAATCTCAAAATTGGTATTCGGAAAATTCACTATTATTAATAAGGTCAGACATATCGGTGCACGAAATTAGTACAGGGTGTCGTAGGGTAGCATAGCGTAGCATAGCGTTTTCAACGACGGCTGAATTAGGACGTATGTACGGTGTTCTGTATTTTTATCCTGTAAACCTGTGTTGGGCAACCCATCTCTTGGGCAATAACCCGCCAAGTGCGATCAGAAGCATAGACATGGATTGTTTCTAACAGTACCTAATATAAAAACATGAAATGGCAAGTCCCGAAACAAAGCGGAATGCAGTGTTTAGGACTGCTCAGATCGCGTTACATTTCACTCATTGACAGACCTTTTCAGTCAAACACCATCACGACTTATCTGGGAAGTATTCAGCCACGCTGTAATTACTGTGTGATTACTAATCGCTAACAAAATACCCATCGCTGCAACATAGAGTGAAAGAACTTGCAGTTCGAAACAGCAGCAAGAGTCATGGACAGAAACCAAGGAAGAGGGATTCACCTTTCAGTGCGTGGGGTGTTGGAAGGTGAAATGTCTGGAGAAAGAGGTAGCTAGGTTGGTAGATATTGTGAAGGGGATGGAGATGAGAATCAGCAAGGAGACAGATGGAATGGAGAGAGACGATAGGGATAAAGTTGGGAATACTGTGAAACTGAAGGAGCAGAGTAGTGGCAACAAGACCGAGGAAAGGAGACTGAGAGGAGGGAAGGTGATCGGAGGGGAAGAAAGTGGAGGATCGACGGCAGGAAATGTGACAGGTGTGAAGGTGGCAGGAGAGAAAGTGACCGTAGAGAAAGAGGTAGGAGGGAAAAAGAGACGGGAGAGGAGAGAAGGAAATGCAATGGGAGGAAAGATGACGGGAAGAAAGGAAGTGAGAGTACATGTGACAGAAGAGAAGTCGGGAGGGACGATGACAGGAAGAAAGGTGACAAGAGAAACAGCGTCAGGAAAGAATGGAACGGACGAGATTGTGACGGGAGAGCAGAAGACAGGGGAACAAGATTACAACCAGACAGATGCAAACCGTAGAAAGAGCTACACTGAGGCAGTGATTGAGGGGGCAATGAGGAAAGAGAGGGTGTTTATGGGCGATTCGATTATGAGAAAGACAGATAAGACTCTAAGCGAGGGGGAGGACGTCGTTGTTTGTCTACCGGGGGCTAGGATAGAACATGTAACTGAAAGGGTAGAGAAGGTACTGGGGCATGGCAAGGGAGGGTCTATACTAGTACATGTAGGGACAAATAACGCAGAGAGGGAGGGAACAACTGGGATAGTTCAGAAGTACAGACAGTTAGTGAAGAAGTTAAAGAAGACAAGAGTAGAACAGATTATCCTCTCAGGAATTTTGCCAGTAATGGGAGGAAGGGGGCCGACATATAGAAACTGCAAGAGGATGGCGATCAACGCACTAGTTGAGCAGATGTGTAAAGAAGAGGGGGTGGGATTCGTAGATTTATGGGGATACTTTGTTGGGAGGGAAGATATGTACATGAGAGATGGCCTACATCTAAGTGGAAAGGGGGCAGCAGTTTTCTCAGAGAACTTGCTGCAATCTGTTGACAGTGGGACAGGCTGCATCTATTTAAACTAGATTCGCAGGGGGGATTCACAGAGAAGCCTGAAACTGGAGGCATAGATAAAGACAGCAGAAATAAATCGGCAAAGAACAGCCTGGAAAACTGTTCTGAATCAGGATATAAATGCATTTGTTTAAATGCAAGGAGCATAGTAAACAAAAGAAGTGAACTAAACATTATGGTAGAAGATATTGACCCTCACATAATAGGTATAACCGAATCGTGGGCCACCACTGATATATCAGATGCCGAATTGGGACTAACAGGATATGTAATGTTTAGGAAAGATAGAATAGGAAGAAAGGGAGGTGGAGTTATTTTATATATTAAAGAATCTATCCAGGCTTATGAAATAAAATTAGAAAGAGAAGCAGATTGCGAAGAAGCTGTTTGGTGTAACATAGTTACAGGAAACTCAACGTTAACAGTTGGGTTAGTTTATCGAAGTCCAAACATAAGCATAGAAGAGAATGAAAAAATACAAAACGCTATAAAGGAAGTAAGCAAACGGAACTGTATTATTATGGGGGACTTTAACCATGGGTATATACAATGGAAATCTCTACAGAGTATGGGGAGTGAGGACCACAAGTTTTTAGTTTTAGTACAAGATAGTTTCCTTTCTCAACATGTGCTAGAACCAACCAGGGGAGAGAATGTGTTAGACTTAGTTTTGTCCTCACAGAAAGAATTAGTTGACAATGTCAAGATATGTGAGCCACTGGGGAGTAGTGATCACAACCAGATACATTTTACCATCAAAGTAAAATCAGAAAGGAATAGTAAAAAGCAGTATAGGAGAAATTTCCACAAAGGAAGGTATAAGGACATGAGGAAATATTTAGCAAAGATAGACTGGAATAACACACTGAAGAATAAGACAGCAACCGAATGCTGGAATATCTTAAATAGTGAAATTAAGTGCATAGTCGATAAATTTGTACCTTTCAAAAAACAAGGGAAACGGTCTAAAAAGAAACACTTATCGAAAGAAGCCATTAGAAAAATTAAGTATAAACAAATGATGTGGAAGTCATATAGATGTACTGGAAATGATGAAGACTACAACATTTATAAAGAAGCACTTAATCAAGCTACAGCTGAAATTAGAAATTCAAAGAGAAGCTATGAAAAAAAATTAGCTAGTAATATAAAACATGACAGTAAGAGTTTTTATGCGTATATTCGAAGCAAACAGAAAGTTCAGGATAAGGTCGGTCCTCTAGAAGATAGTGCTGGAAATACAATATCAGAGGGATTCTTAATGGCAGAAGACCTGAATGAGTATTTTAGTTCAGTGTTTACCAGGGAAGATATTAGTTCACTGCCAGTACCAGAGGCTAAGTTCAAGGGGGCAGATTCAGACTATTTAGGACAGTTAGTTGTAACCTCGGAAATGGTAGCTAAGAAAATAAGGGCTATGAAGGATAATAAATCACCTGGAGTGGACGGGATTCCGCCCAAACTACTATTGGAAATTGTAGAACAAATTAGCGTACCGCTTGCAACAGTTTTCAATTTGTCATTAGAAGAGGGAGTGGTTCCTTTAGAATGGAAAGAGGCAAACATTATACCGTTATTTAAAAAAGGTTCGAGAAACAAGTCAGAGAACTATAGACCAGTGAGTTTAACATCAGTGATTTGCAAATTATTAGAAAGACTAATTAAAGATCACATGGTGGATTTTCTTGTTAAACATAACTTGATAAACCCATCTCAACATGGGTTTTTAAAAGCGAGGTCATGCTTAACAAATATGTTATGTTTTTTGGAAGACATCACTAGGTGGGTAGATGAGGGATCACCAGTAGATATCATCTATTTAGATTTTCAAAAAGCTTTTGACAAAGTACCACATCAAAGATTACTCCTTAAGCTAAAGGCCCATGGCATAGGAAATGGTATAATAAACTGGATAGAAAAATGGCTGAATGACAGAAGACAACGTGTAGTAGTTGATGGGGAGGCTTCAAACTGGAAATCGGTATTGAGTGGGGTACCACAGGGATCAGTACTAGGACCTATATTATTCTTAATATATATCAACGATTTGGACGATGATATAACAAGCAAGGTGTTAAAATTTGCGGATGATACAAAAGTGTTTAGAAGGATTAAAAGTGATGGAGACAGACAGCATTTACAAGATGATCTTGATAGGTTGATCAAATGGTCTGAAAAGTGGCAAATGCTGTTCAATTTTGGGAAATGTAAATGCCTCTACACAGGTCATGGGAATGAAGAGGTAAAATATAAAATGGGGGGTACTGTTCTAAGTACTACTGTAAAAGAAAAGGACTTGGGGTTAACCATTAGTGCTGATATGAAGGTTTCAGAGCAGTGCGGAATTGCAGCATCAAAGGGAAATCAAATCCTTGGATTAATTAGGCGAAATATAGCGTATAAGAAAAAAGAATTAATAGTACCGCTGTACAAAACAATAGTGAGGCCTCATTTAGAATATTGTATACAAGCATGGAGGCCATATCGCAAGAAGGACTTAGATATGCTAGAAAGAGTACAGAGGAGAGCGACTAAAATGATACCAAATCTGAGGGATCTTAGTTACGAAATACGCCTAAAAGAATGTGGTTTAACAACATTAGAGACCAGGAGATTGAGAGGAGATCACATAGAAGTGTTTAAAATATTGAATGGTTATGAAAATATTGATAGAAACATTTTTTTCTCAGTTAAGAAAAATAGAAGGACCAGAGGACATGAAGCTACATTAGTAAAGGAGCAGTGTAGATTAGATATAAGAAAGTTCTCATTCTCACAAAGGACTGTAAATGAATGGAACAGATTATCTCCTGATTGTGTTGGTGCTAGTAGCGTGAATATGTTTAAAAATAAAATCGACACACACCTTAAAAAGGCGGGATACATGTAGATAAAAAGTATTGGACTCTCGATAAGCCAAAAGGCTTCCTTGTCCACCTGCCATCCAGAGTAATTTTCTGGATGGCAATCTTGTTAAATCTTGTTAAAGAGCATTCGAACCCATAATTTCTCGAATGAAAATCCGATGTTCTAACTTCTACGCTACCCCGCCCCAGAAAATGTTCCTTCAATGAGCGAACGCCGGCCAAACCAGTCACACGATCGTTACTACTTCCACTGTATGTGTGTGCGTGCGTACGTACGTGTGTGCGTGTGGGTGTGTGCGTGCGCGTGCGCATGCATGCGTTTCCTGCGTGCGTGTGTTTGAGTGTGCGTGCGAGCGTGTGGGTGTGGCTGTGGGTGTGTGCGCGTGTGCGTGCGTGCGTCTCCTGCGTGCGTGCGTGTATGTGTGCGTGCGTGTGCGTCTGAGAGTGCGTGTGCGTGCGTGCGTGTGTGCGTGTACGTGTGTGTGCATGCGTGAGTATGCACGTGTGTGTGTTCGTGCGTGTGCGTGCGTGTGCGTGCGTGTTGAATGTGTGTATGTATGCGTGTGCGTGCGCATGCGTGCGTATGTGCGTGAACATGTGTGCGTGGTATGTTTCCATCTGTTTTAGTAAGTGTTTGTATGTGTACGAAATGTTTGTTTATGTGTAAAGCCTAATCTGTATGATTTCGCTTGGAACCTTGATGGCACAATCGGTCAGTCATAAGGTATTCTTTATTGTCTCAGCTGATAACGTTGTCTTTGGTAGAACATGCATGACTGCATTATATGAAAAACCTGCAATAAAACAGCAGATAAATTGAAGAAAACAACATTATAAATTATACGTATTACATATGGTATAATATGACGTCACACACCTCTCTTCTCTCTGGTGCGACTGCAAATTCTAGCTATTGCCATCATCCATGTTTTATAGCAGCTCATTTGACCAGACAGCGTAGACGTTCACGCTAACTGGATGTTTATAGCATTTAATCAGTCCTATTTTACTGCAACATTTTGTGGCCGAATCTAATTATGTCAGACGGTGTGATTGTAGTTTTTAATGATCCCGAGTTATTGGTTGCTGTGCTGACATGTCAGTGAACGTCACATTGACCCGCACCATCAGCACATGACGACAAATCACACATTGTTAATACAGTTGGCGCCAGATTTCCATTAGATCATTCACGCTGATATTACAACGGGGAAGAGTTATCGGGACTGATGTGTCGGTAACGCGATTAGGCAGAGCGAAATTATATCCCAGTTCGTTTTTTCCCGAATGTGATCACTTAGTTCAGACTACCATAAATTGTGGTGGCACGTTATTTGTGAGAGGACATTACGTTCTGTATGAAGCTGTGTATATCCTTGGAATACACATATGTATGTATGTATGTATGTATGTATTCTTCTTCTTTGCATGTCAGATACGGCACTGCTCAGGCACGTTTTGTACTGTGAACTGAGTCACGATTATAATTATATATATATACAAGTATATATACAAGTATATATACAAGTATATATATATATATATATACTTGTATATATATATATATACACTAGTATATATACAAGTATATATATATATATATGTAACCGGCAGGGTTACTGAGCAATAAGTAAATTATTATTATTATTATTAATTTTAATCTATATTATTATTCCAAAACTCCAAGTACTCCTTTTGTTCTCATTACTTTTAATATGTTAAGTCTGTAGACGCTGCCTGAGAAAGCCATTAGGTTCTCTTCCCAGGTGCTGTCAGTTTCCCCAGCAGTCACCAAGTGAGGGTCATACCCCGGTCACTAAGCCAGGATTAATTATTAAGAGACGCCATCACAGAGTTTCCGAGAGAAGCTGGACAGACAGCGCTCCAGTGTTTTTCCACGAGGTTTCGTGTTTTAACAGAGATATAAACACAAATGAAGATGTAAGGTGGGTGGATTGCACCAGGATATAACTGACAACAGATTTATGTAATTAACACCCAATACTTGCTATTAATGTTACTTTTAAGTTCCCCGTGGGAAGATCAGTTAATTGGTCTGTGTTGACAGTGTGGGCGGAATTTCCCCCAGAACTTACAGATGTTGTGTATTATTGTAAACACACGTTAAATTCCACTGTTTGGGATAAGGAAGCACTATCTACACAATTGCATGGTTCATGATAATCTAGTAATTAGCGTGAGTCTTTAATACTCAATAGGAGATCATTGTGTTGATATGTTCCCTGTTGAGATGCTGGCATAGTAGGCTGTGTGATGTGTCTGCAGCGGTGTCGGGTATCGCTATTCCCTAGGGAGTAGGGACAGCATGTTGACTGTCAGTGGATAGACGGACTGCCCATTGAGTTTAGCAGAGTAGTTTCTACTGAAGGGCTATTAATGCCCAGTGTAGTGGGTAACTTATATATTGATAGGATAGGTGTGTTTAATTAAGTTGATTTCAAATTGTTGTTAGCAATTACAATTACATGTACTTGCAAATCTAGACAACTTCAGCTTATACAGCTGTATATGTGACACTAAGCAGGTGTTCTTACAGCAGAATTACATATGCTATTTTAGTGCATTTTAAGGGAACCATTATGTCAGCATACATATAATTATATCGTGTAAGTCATTACTTGGTTTATTTACAGAGAGTGCATGGTGTGATTGCACTGAGCAGTGCTCAAGCACTGTGTTAGACTGCAGTTCCCAGTTGGGGTGAGCATTGTTACCTTCCATGTCGTGGGGTATTCCTAATTGGTTAGAGACAATGCAGTTAGACATGCGTTTAGTATTGATTAATGGACTCTTATTCTATGTGGATGATGAGCCGTTACATGATGATAATGGTCATGTATATGTACCGATGCTTTATTATGCATAGAGGAGTATCTCATATACATGCGTTTAATTGTAGAAGTATTACAACTGAGTTTATACTGTATTGACATTTTACATTGATTTGATACTGTGTTAATGATACTTAGGATGCATTTGAATGTATTTCTTGATTTGGGAATACCATGTTTAAACTAATATAGACCTATGTGTTATTGATAGTAAGTCCGTCAAGGAGTATTGCCGTTTGGATATCTAGTTACAAATATCACAGGTGCTAGCCTGCTATTTGGTATCTGAGATGATCTATATGCAATTTAACTGTATCAAAGTTATGCAAGGAATATTATGTTTAACGCTGTTGTTGAATGATCATTTGTATCCATTGTTGCACTTGTCCTAATCGTATGTTCTTATGTTGCAGGTTTTTGTTTTTTTGTTTTACTTTGTATTTTAGATTATCACACAATAAATGATAGTCATCATTTAACCATATTGCCTGTCTACATGGTAAATCCCCCGCTACATATATATATATATATGTGTATGTATATATATATATATATACATATATATATATATACTTGTATATATATAATTGTGACTCAGTTCACAGTACAAAACGTGCCTGGGCAGTGTCGTATCTGACATGCAAAGAAGAAGACCGGCCAATAACGGTTGCAATTGTTGGATGATCATAGCTTCAATCCGCATGAACTAACTTGATACAGCTGCTTCGAAAATTCAAATAAAGGCGAGTCACATTTATCCGCAAACATAGGTGATCAGATAGTTGTTAGTTTAGTAGTTATGTATTGAAACACATCATATATAAGGCCTTCTATATTCAGTGGAATGTACATGTTCATTTCAACGTTAATGCAAGCGTTGGAACCAAAACGGGTTCCTGCCTACACTCCTAGCAGCAGGCCAACATCATGGATACTGTGGTTACAACGTACGCATTGCTATAACTTACGAATGCGAACGATAAAATTTGTTAACTTTAATGTGTAAAATTAGACCTACTGTTTAAATTACATTGTGTCAATACAGTAATACTAATTGAGCACATTTGACCAGTAAATGCCATAATTAGTAGTTTAAATAGGTAATTAGGCTGTGCGGGAGATATCGAGCACGGGCAGCCGTGGGCACATTGTCTGGTATCAACACGGGGCGCTTTCGTGCGAGGGTTGTGCCGATGACTGAGTGATATGGTACATTGTTGTCCTTTATCCTTTGTCCACCTTTTCGCCAGTACAAAATGGGTCTTTATTTAAATCACGTTTGACTTATAATGACTGTTTTTATACAAAAAAGTCAAATGTAGGTCAATTGGCGCTATACCCTTTATTACCTTGCTGTATCATTCTAGTCGATCATTTGCGTTCAGTTGTGCTTTACCTTTCTAGAACAACGGACACTAGGTTCTTAACTGTAGTTAATATGTGTTCCCTGGTTCATAACAACTCTGTCAATTTCAGTGTTAGTTGAAGGGAGTCAAAATTAATCAAGTTGATACACGTAGAAAGTCATGACGATGCCTGGCGCCACTTCGCCCATCTACTTCAAGTAGCGTCTTTGTAGTAATGATTTGTCGGCGTTATGTATTGCGCGGTTGGCATCCGTATAGCAACAACAGAGATGCGTCAAATAATTACTTTCCGAAGGGATATACGCCGAAATAACGGTTGTTTCGTAGCATTGCTTAGTTTCTTTGTTGTCGCTGCCCGTTTAATGGATATTGACGTTAATAGAGGTAGGGTGGTCACTGTTGGGTGTAAATTTTATACATGTGATATCCTCCGTCCAGTACGATTCATCCATGTCATGTGGAGGCGTACAAGCACCAGCACATTCTACTGACAACTACACTGGTGCGCGCACATAATTACGCATGTATGCACACACACGCACACACACACGCACACCACACACGTACACGTATACGCACACACACGCGCAAACGCACGCGCACACGCACGCGCACGCGCACGCGCACACCCACATCAAATGCGCACCATGTCCATCCAACCAAAAGAACGGGTCCTACCTTTTGACAGAGTATGAAAATGTCCACCTACTTGGCTGGTTTGAAATTCTCTTGACCAAAGACACCTTCTCATGCAAATGGACACTGCAATTTATCGTGACAACAAACCACAGCGTATTTGTCTGCCTTGTGGTTATAAACGCACAGGTTTATGAGTGTCCTCGGGCATACGAACAATCATACCACGCGAGCCCAGCGTATTGCCAACCGTCCTCTTCGGCGAACTGCTAACTTAACTGCCAGCAACGTTGTCGGCGTTTAAAGGCGACAACCGCTTATCATTTATGCCTGATTGTCACACAGTTTGTTAATATAATTCGGCCTTTCGTAGGTTCTCGACATCTCATCACCTTATCTGATGGCACGTCAGTGACAGACGCGCCGTCATTCGTCTTGGTTGATGCCGCCCTCGCGATCAGAAATAACCACCGCCATATTGTGTCTGCTAGCTATAATTAAGGGATATTTATGCGAAACGACCATTCATCCATGAATACGCCATGGCGCATGATCCAGGCGTGTTATATATGTGTGTGCGTGTGTGTGTGTGTGTGTGTGTATATATATATTATAGATAATATATATATAATATATATATACAACAAATATATATATATATATGAATCAATTTGTTGTCGTCTCCATTGTCCATACCGGAGCAACGTTACCAATTTAACTGGACATGTTTTAACTCGAGCATCTGTGATTTAGTGTTGTGCCACGTATACTGGAATTGTGCCAGTTCATATCTGGTTAATTTGTGCAAATGTTCATAGTATTGTTTAGTTGATATGTTTACATTTAAATTTAAATTTAATTAACTGTGCATATTGTTTGCCTGTTATATTGCAATAGACAAATTATCGACGCAGACTTATTTATTGTACAATATTAGCCTAACTTAAGCACGGGTGTGTATATGCGCGGGAACATGCGCGCGCGCCTGCGTGTGTACACATGAATCCATGTGCTGTAGCGCGTAGAGTTTGACTCAAGAACTGTTGCCTTTTTCAAGTGGTTAAATTGACCATAACATATTTATGTTTTTGCGTAAACTTGCAAGAATCACATGTTTGATAGCTGAAAGAACAATTGCACGATTTTACCGGCCCGCCAAATTACGCTTAATAAGCCCACACTAGTATTCGACATTTTAATGTGACGTCCGCGAAATGTTCAACAAGTAAACAAGACATTCAACTAGAAAGCCTATGCAACCGCAATTAGCGCTTATTGTGAAGACAAGCGTTCCTACCCATACATAGCTTTGAGGTTGGATGATTCCCACACACCTAACCACAATGACAGACCGGGTAAAACTGATTTAGCGAACAGCCCTGGTTTATTATGGGTAATGAAATAAACAAGTTCGTTTTAACTACATTTTAATCAAGAGGACATATTTACTGTAAATATGGAGTACACACGACCAGCAAGCGGGTCGAAGTAGACTGTACATGGGCAAGATGGCGACCCTACTAAAATAATAAACCAGTAATCGTGACGGAACACTAAGGAATTAAAAAACAAATTAAGGTAATATTTACTTACCGGATCCTTACTATTACGGCTTTATGTGTCATTATCTTGATTTATCTAGCAAACTTTTTTTCCGTCTTTCTAAATACGATGGTGTAGACGGAGGTAATGATTATCAAATAGCGCTGTTTAGGAAACTTTTTTGGTTCAAGTAGCTCTACAAAATGCACCATGCTGCTTTTCTGGGCACCAACTGCGCATGTTAGTGCATTCATTTTGCAGCGCTAATTTTAAACAAAATAAAACGAAAACACCATTTATGATAACCAGGTGTGCCCATTTTGTACCTGAAGCGACGAAGTGTAGTGGGATGACCATTTTAGGGTAGTTAAATCGAAGTAAGAATGGAATATAAAGCTATGCTTGTGAAGCGCCGTGGAGCAGTAGCTAGAGCTTTGGATTCTCAACCGAGAGAACCCGGGTTCGAATCCTGTGCGGCGGTGTCGAACCTTGGGCAAGTTCGTTCACTATACGTTGCTCCAGTTCACTCAGCTGTATGTATGAGTACCTGGCTATAGAAAGCGGTGGATATTTGTGTACGAACAGTCTTCGCGCATTAATTGCAGCGTGGCTGGATGCTTCCCGGAGAAGTCGAGATGGTGTTCAAGTGAACAGGTCTGCCAGGGAGTAAAGTGTAAAGCGCTTTGAGCAGTCCTGAGGACTGGATACTGCGCTATATAAGAATTTACCTTTACCTTTTTATGCCATTAATGATCCGCAAGTACAAACTTGTTCGATTTGATATTAATCAGAGTGAAAGGCACAGGCCGTTCACATGTCTGATGGACAAAACGTTGACATTGGTCTACATGCGCAGGTGTTGATGAATAGTCCACCGTCTTTGAGCCCGAATACAAATGCAGCACTAAAAAGGTCGTCAAGTTTCGACGGAGCAATAAAATCAGTCAGACAATAACGAAGAGGCGTTAACATAGCCACCATGTATTGTGGGTGCGGCGGGTCATTTGGCAGTGGAAATCGGTGTGAATTGAATAACAAGCGAAACACAGGGTCCACAGTTAGTTGTCACAACGTACGGAGTAACGCGTTGCAGCAATACACCCTTCAACGGCGACAACCAATGCCTGCGATCTTGGGACGGTTCCAAGATTCATCCGGACGAGAGTCGTGTTTGGACGTTTTAGAACCCGTGGTAGCCAGAGAAAACGATTTAAAAAAAAGTCAAGCCCTGCATGAAGAAAGGCCAGATTAACTGAACACACGCTCCACACTGTGCCAAATAAAACGACTGAAACTCCAACAAAGTATATGTTGTATTCAAATTTTTATTTCATATTCAACACGTATGCGTACGTACGTGCGTGCGTTTGTGTGTCTGAGTGCGACCGTGTGTGTGTGTGTGTGTGTGTGTCTGTGTGTGTGTGTGTGTGTGTGTGTGTGTGTGTGTGTGTGTGTGTGTGTGTGTGTGTGTGTGTGTGTGTGTGTGTGTGTGTCTGTGTGTGTGTGTGTGTGTGTGTGTGTGTGTGTGTGTGTGTGTGTGTGTGTGTGTGTGTGTGTGTGTGTGTGTGTGTGTGTGTGTGTGTGTGTGCCTTTAAAATGTGTTATATTCGGCAAATAATATATGTTACCTGGTTAATAGCACTCGAATAATATCAACAAATAGTGTATTATTCCCGTTATAAATCGGCAAAATAACAGTCGAATGTATATAGTTTCTATCGTTACCTCTGTTAACAAGCATCTCTTATACCACAATACAAACAGATTGCAGTTCCTTTTCAACAAAGATTACATAACAGTTGTTGACAACGATACACGTTGTCTAAGAGTCCTCCAAGCTATGTAACCCGTCCACTAGCCAGTCGGGGTCGGTTTGTCTAAGAGTCCTCCAAGCTATGTAACCCGTCCACTAGCCAGTCGGGGTCGGTTTGTCTAAGAGTTCACCAAGCTATGTAACCCGTCCGCTAGCCAGTCGGGGTCGGTTTGTCTAAGAGTTCTCCAAGCTATGTAACCCGTCCACTAGCCAGTCGGGGTCGGTTTGTCTAAGAGTCCTCCAAGCTATGTAACCCGTCCGCTAGCCAGTCGGGGTCGGTTTGTCTAAGAGTCCTCCAAGCTATGTAACCCGTCCTCTAGCCAGTCGGGGTCGGTTTGTCTAAGAGTCCTCCAAGCTATGTAACCCGTCCACTAGCCAGTCGGGGTCGGTTTGTCTAAGAGTCCTCCAAGCTATGTAACCCGTCCGCTAGCCAGTCGGGGTCGGTTTGTCTAAGAGTCCTCCAAGCTATGTAACCCGTCCACTAGCCAGTCGGGGTCGGTTTGTCTAAGAGTCCTCCAAGCTATGTAACCCGTCCGCTAGCCAGTCGGGGTCGGTTTGTCTAAGAGTCCTCCAAGCTATGTAACCCGTCCACTAGCCAGTCGGGGTCGGTTTGTCTAAGAGTCCTCCAAGCTATGTAACCCGTCCGCTAGCCAGTCGGGGTCGGTTTGTCTAAGAGTCCTCCAAGCTATGTAACCCGTCCGCTAGCCAGTCGGGGTCGGTTTGTCTAAGAGTCCTCCAAGCTATGTAACCCGTCCACTAGCCAGTCGGGGTCGGTTTGTCTAAGAGTCCTCCAAGCTATGTAACCCGTCCGCTAGCCAGTCGGGGTCGGTTTGTCTAAGAGTCCTCCAAACTATGTAACCCGTCCACTAGCCAGTCGGGGTCGGTTTGTCTAAGAGTCCTCCAAGCTATGTAACCCGTCCGCTAGCCAGTCGGGGTCGGTTTGTCTAAGAGTCATCCAAGCTATGTAACCCGTCCACTAGCCAGTCGGGGTCGGTTTGTCTAAGAGTCCTCCAAGCTATGTAACCCGTCCGCTAGCCAGTCGGGGTCGGTTTGTCTAAGAGTCCTCCAAGCTATGTAACCCGTCCACTAGCCAGTCGGGGTCGGTTTGTCTAAGAGTCCTCCAAGCTATGTAACCCGTCCGCTAGCCAGTCGGGGTCGGTTTGTCTAAGAGTCCTCCAAGCTATGTAACCCGTCCACTAGCCAGTCGGGGTCGGTTTGTCTAAGAGTCCTCCAAGCTATGTAACCCGTCCACTAGCCAGTCGGGGTCGGTTTGTCTAAGAGTCCTCCAAGCTATGTAACCCGTCCGCTAGCCAGTCGGGGTCGGTTTGTCTAAGAGTCCTCCAAGCTATGTAACCCGTCCTCTAGCCAGTCGGGGTCGGTTTGTCTAAGAGTCCTCCAAGCTATGTAACCCGTCCACTAGCCAGTCGGGGTCGGTTTGTCTAAGAGTCCTCTCAGCTATGTAACCCGTCCGCTAGCCAGTCGGGGTCGGTTTGTTTAAGAGTCATCCAAGCTATGTAACCCGTCCACTAGCCAGTCGGGGTCGGTTTGTCTAAGAGTCCTCCAAACTATGTAACCCGTCCGATAGCCAGTCGGGGTCGGTTTGTTTAAGAGTCATCCAAGCTATGTAACCCGTCCACTAGCCAGTCGGGGTAGGTTTGTCTAAGAGTCCTCCAAGCTATGTAACCCGTCCGCTAGCCGGTCGGGGTCGGTATGTCGAAGAGTCCTCCAAGCTATTTAACCCGTCCGCTAGCCGGTCGAGGTCGGTTTGTCTAAGAGTCCTCCAAGCAATGTAACCCGTCCACTAGCCAGTCGGGGTCGGGGTCGGTGTCTGTCTCCAAGCTATGTAAGTAGCCAGTCGGGGTCCAAGCTATGTAACCCGTCCACTAGCCAGTCGGGGTCGGTTTGTCTAAGAGTCCTCCAAGCTATGTAACCCGTCCGCTAGCCAGTCGGGGTCAGTTTGTCTAAGAGTCCTCCAAGCTATGTAACCCGTCCTCTAGCCAGTCGGGGTCGGTTTGTCTAAGAGTTCTCCAAGCTATGTAACCCGTCCTCTAGCCAGTCGGGGTCGGTTTGTCTAAGAGTTCTCCAAGCTATGTAACCCGTCCTCTAGCCAGTCGGGGTCGGTTTGTCTAAGAGTCCTCCAAGCTATGTAACCCGTCCTCTAGCCAGTCGGGGTCGGTTTGTGTAAGAGTCCTCCAAGCTATGTAACCCGTCCACTAGCCAGTCGGGGTCGGTTTGTCTAAGAATCCTCCAAGCTATGTAACCCGTCCACTAGCCAGTCGGGGTCGGTTTGTCTAAGAGTCCTCCAAGCTATGTAACCTGTCCACTAGCCAGTCGGGGTCGGTTTGTGTAAGAGTCCTCCAAGCTATGTAACCCGTCCTCTAGCCAGTCGGGGTCGGTTTGTCTAAGAGTCCTCCAAGCTATGTAACCCGTCCACTAGCCAGTCGGGGTGGGTTTGTCTAAGAATCCTCCAAGCTATGTAACCCGTCCGCTAGCCAGTCGGGATCGGTTTGTCTAAGAGTCCTCCAAGCTATGTAACCCGTCCGCTAGCCAGTCGGGATCGGTTTGTCTAAGAGTCCTCCAAGCTATGTAACCCGTCCTCTAGCCAGTCGGGGTCGGTTTGTCTAAGAGTCCTGCAAACTAGGTAACCCGTCCACTAGCCAGTCGGGGTCGTTTGTCTAAGAGTCCTCCTAGCTATGTAACCCGACCACTAGCCAGTCGGGGTCGGTTTGTCTAAGAGTCCTCCAAGCTATGTAACCCGTCCTCTAGCCAGTCGGGGTCGGTTTGTCTAAGAGTCCTCCAAGCTATGTAACCCGTCCACTAGCCAGTCGGGGTCGGTTTGTCTAAGAGTCCTCCAAGCTATGTAACCCGTCCACTAGCCAGTCGGGGTCGGTTTGTCTAAGAGTCCTCCAAGCTATGTAACCCGTCCTCTAGCCAGTCGGGGTCGGTTTGTCTAAGAGTCCTCCAAGCTATGTAACCCGTCCACTAGCCAGTCGGGGTCGGTTTGTCTAAGAGTCCTCCATGCTATGTAACCCGTCCGCAAGCCAGTCGGGGTCAGTTTGTCTAAGAGTCCTCCAAGATATGTAACCCGTCCTCTAGCCAGTCGGGGTCGGTTTGTCTAAGAGTCCTCCAAGCTATGTAACCCGTCCTCTAGCCAGTCGGGTTCGGTTTGTCTAAGAGTCCTCCAAGCTATGTAACCCGTCCTCTAGCCGGTCGGGGTCGGTTTGTCTAAGAATCCTCCAAGCTATGTAACCCGTCCGCTAGCCGGTCGGGGTCGGTTTGTCTAAGAGTCCTCCAAGCTATTTAACCCGTCCGCTTGCCGGTCGAGGTCGGTTTGTCTAAGAGTCCTCCAAGCTATGTAACCCGTCCACTAGCCAGTCGGGGTCGGTTTGTCTAAGAGTCCTCCAAGCTATGTAACCCGTCCACTAAGAGTCTCCCACCCGTCAGTCGGGTCGGTCTAAGAGTTCCAAGCTATGTAACCCGTCCCCTAGCCAGTCGGGGTCGGTTTGTCTAAGAGTCCTCCAAGCTATGTAACCCGTCCTGTAGCCAGTCGGGGTCGGTTTGTCTAAGAGTCCTCCAAGCTATGTAACCCGTCCTCTAGCCAGTCGGGGTCGGTTTGTCTAAGAGTCCTCCAAGCTATGTAACCCGTCCACTAGCCAGTCGGGGTCGGTTTGTCTAAGAGTCCTCCAAGCTATGTAACCCGTCCACTAGCCAGTCGGGGTCGGTTTGTCTAAGAGTCCTCCAAGCTATGTAACCTCTCCACTAGCCAGTCGGGGTCGGTTTGTCTAAGAGTCCTCCAAGCTATGTAACCCGTCCTCTAGCCAGTCGGGGTCAGTTTGTCTAAGAGTCCTCCAAGCTATGTAACCCGTCCACTAGCCAGTCGGGGTCGGTTTGTCTAAGAATCCTCCAAGCTATGAAACCCGTCCACTAGCCAGTCGGGGTCGGTTTGTCTAAGAGTCCTCCAAGCTATGTAACCAGTCCGCTAGCCAGTCGGAATCGGTTTGTCTAAGAGTCCTCCAAGCTATGTAACACGTCCTCTAGCCAGTCGGGGACGGTTTGTCTAAGAGTCCTCCATATTATGTAACCCGTCCACTAGCCAGTCGGGGTCGGTTTGTCTAAGAGTCCTCCAAGCTATGTAACCCGACCACTAGCCAGTCGGGGTCGGTTTGTCTAAGAGTCCTCCAAGGTATGTAACCCGTCCGCTAGCCAGTCGGGGTCGGTTTGTCTAAGAGTCCTCCAAGCTATGTAACCCGTCCGCTATCCAGTCAGGGTCGGTTTGTTTAAGAGTCATCCAAGCTATGTAACCCGTCCTCTAGCCAGTCGGGGTCGATTTGTCTAAGAGTCCTCCAAGCTATGTAACCCGTCCACTAGCCAGTCGGGGTCGGTTTGTCTAAGAATCCTCCAAGCTATGTAACCCGTCCACTAGCCAGTCGGGGTCGGTTTGTCTAAGAGTCCTCCAAGCTATGTAAACTGTCCGCTAGCCAGTCGGGATCGGTTTGTCTAAGAGTCCTCCAAGCTATGTAACCCGTCCTCTAGCCAGTCGGGGTCGGTTTGTCTAAGAGTCCTCCAAGCTATGTAACCCGTCCACTAGCCAGTCGGGGTCGGTTTGTCTAAGAGTCCTCCAAGCTATGTAACCCGTCCGCTAGCCAGTCGGGGTCAGTTTGTCTAAGAGTCCTCCAAGCTATGTAACCCGTCCTCTAGCCAGTCGGGGTCGGTTTGTCTAAGAGTCCTCCAAGCTATGTAACCCGTCCACTAGCCAGTCGGGGACGGTTTGTCTAAGAGTCCTCCAAGCTATGTAACCCGTCCACTAGCCAGTCGGGGTCGGTTTGTCTAAGAGTCCTCCAAGCTATGTAACCCGTCCTGTAGCCAGTCGGGGTCGGTTTGTCTAAGAGTCCTCCAAGCTATGTAACCCGTCCACTAGCCAGTCGGGGTCGGTTTGTCTAAGAATCCTCCAAGCTATGAAACCCGTCCACTAGCCAGTCGGGGTCGGTTTGTCTAAGAGTCCTCCAAGCTATGTAACCAGTCCGCTAGCCAGTCGGAATCGGTTTGTCTAAGAGTCCTCCAAGCTATGTAACCCGTCCTCTAGCCAGTCGGGGTCGGTTTGTCTAAGAGTCCTCCAAACTATGTAACCCGTCCACTAGCCAGTGGGGGTCGGTTTGTCTAAGAGTCCTCCAAGCTATGTAACCCGACCACTAGCCAGTCGGGGTCGGTTTGTCTAAGAGTCCTCCAAGGTATGTAACCCGTCCGCTAGCCAGTCGGGGTCGGTTTGTCTAAGAGTCCTCCAAGCTATGTAACCCGTCCGCTATCCAGTCAGGGTCGGTTTGTTTAAGAGTCATCCAAGCTATGTAACCCGTCCTCTAGCCAGTCGGGGTCGGTTTGTCTAAGAGTCCTCCAAGCTATGTAACCCGTCCACTAGCCAGTCGGGGTCGATTTGTGTAAGAATCCTCCAAGCTATGTAACCCGTCCACTAGCCAGTCGGGGTCGGTTTGTCTAAGAGTCCTCCAAGCTATGTAAACTGTCCGCTAGCCAGTCGGGATCGGTTTGTCTAAGAGTCCTCCAAGCTATGTAACCCGTCCTCTAGCCAGTCGGGGTCGGTTTGTCTAAGAGTCCTCCAAGCTATGTAACCCGTCCACTAGCCAGTCGGGGTCGGTTTGTCTAAGAGTCCTCCAAGCTATGTAACCCGTCCGCTAGCCAGTCGGGGTCAGTTTGTCTAAGAGTCCTCCAAGCTATGTAACCCGTCCTCTAGCCAGTCGGGATCGGTTTGTCTAAGAGTCCTCCAAGCTATGTAACCCGTCCACTAGCCAGTCGGGGACGGTTTGTCTAAGAGTCCTCCAAGCTATGTAACCCGTCCTGTAGCCAGTCGGGGTCGGTTTGTCTAAGAGTCCTCCAAGCTATGTAACCCGTCCTCTAGCCAGTCGGGGTCGGTTTCTCTAAGAGTCCTCCAAGCTATGTAACCCGTCCACTAGCCAGTCGGGGTCGGTTTGTCTAAGAATCCTCCAAGCTATGTAACCCGTCCACTAGCCAGTCGGGGTCGGTTTGTCTAAGAGTCCTCCAAGCTATGTAACCTCTCCACTAGCCAGTCGGGGTCGGTTTGTCTAAGAGTCCTCCAAGCTATGTAACCCGTCCTCTAGCCAGTCGGGGTCGGTTTGTCTAAGAGTCCTCCAAGCTATGTAACCCGTCCACTAGCCAGTCGGGGTCGGTTTGTCTAAGAATCCTCCAAGCTATGAAACCCGTCCACTAGCCAGTCGGGGTCGGTTTGTCTAAGAGTCCTCCAAGCTATGTAACCAGTCCGCTAGCCAGTCGGAATCGGTTTGTCTAAGAGTCCTCCAAGCTATGTAACCCGTCCTCTAGCCAGTCGGGGTCGGTTTGTCTAAGAGTCCTCCAAACTATGTAACCCGTCCACTAGCCAGTCGGGGTCGGTTTGTCTAAGAGTCCTCCAAGCTATGTAACCCGACCACTAGCCAGTCGGGGTCGGTTTGTCTAAGAGTCCTCCAAGGTATGTAACCCGTCCGCTAGCCAGTCGGGGTCGGTTTGTCTAAAATCCTCCAAGCTATGTAACCCGTCCGCTAGCCAGTCGGTGTCGGTTTGTCTAAGATTCCTCCAAGCTATGTAACCCGTCCGCTAGCCGGTCGAGGTCGGTTTGTCTAAGAGTCCTCCAAGCTATGTAACCCGTCCACTAGCCAGTCGGGGTCGGTTTGTCTATGAGTCCTCCAAGCTATGTAACCCGTCCACTAGCCAGTCGGGGTCGGTTTGTCTAAGAGTCCTCCAAATTATGTAACCCGTCCGCTAGCCAGTCGGGGTCAGTTTGTCTAAGAGTCCTCCAAGCTATGTAACCCGTCCTCTAGCCAGTCGGGGTCGGTTTGTCTAAGAGTCCTCCAAGCTATGTAACCCGTCCACTAGCCAGTCGGGGTCGGTTTGTCTAAGAATCCTCCAAGCTATGTAACCCGTCCACTAGCCAGTCGGGGTCGGTTTGTCTAAGAGTCCTCCAAGCTATGTAACCCGTCCGCTAGCCAGTCGGGATCGGTTTGTCTAAGAGTCCTCCAAGCTATGTAACCCGTCCTCTAGCCAGTCGGGGTCGGTTTGTCTAAGAGTCCTCCAAACTATGTAACCCGTCCACTAGCCAGTCGGGGTCGGTTTGTCTAAGAGTCCTCCAAGCTATGTAACCCATCCGCTAACCAGTCGGGGTCAGTTTGTCTAAGAGTCCTCCAAGCTATGTAACCCGTCCTCTAGCCAGTCGGGGTCGGTTTGTCTAAGAGTCCTCCAAGCTATGTAACCCGTCCTCTAGCCAGTCGGGTTCGGTTTGTCTAAGAGTCCTCCAAGCTATGTAACCCGTCCTCTAACCAGTCGGGGTCGGTTTGTCTAAGAGTCCTCCAAGCTATGTAACCCGTCCGCTAGCCAGTCGGGGTCAATTTGTCTAAGAGTCCTCCAAGCAATGTAACCCGTCCTCTAGCCAGTCGGGGTCGGTTTGTCTAAGAGTCCTCCAAGCTATGTAACCCGTCCACTAGCCAGTCGGGGTCGGTTTGTCTAAGAATCCTCCAAGCTATGTAACCCGTCCACTAGCCAGTCGGGGTCGGTTTGTCTAAGAGTCCTCCAAGCTATGTAACCCGTCCGCTAGCCAGTCGGGGTCGGTTTTTCTAAGAGTCCTCCAAGCTATGTAACCCGTCCTCTAGCCAGTCGGGGTCGGTTTGTCTAAGAGACCTCCAAACTATGTAACCCGTCCACTAGCCAGTCGGGGTCGGTTTGTCTAAGATTCCTCCAAGCTATGTAACCCGTCCACTAGCCAGTCGGGGTCGGTTTGTCTAAAAGTCTTCCAAGCTATGTAACCCGTCCGCTAGCCAGTCGGGGTCGGTTTGTCTAAGAGTCCTCCAAGCTATGTAACCCGTCTACTAGCCAGTCGGGGTCGGTTTGTCTAAGAGTCCTCCAAGCTATGTAACCCGTCCACTAGCCAGTCGGGGTCGGTTTGTCTAAAAGTCCTCCAAGCTATGTAACCCGTCCGCTAGCCGGTCGAGGTCGGTTTGTCTAAGAGTCCTCCAAGCTATGTAACTCGTCCTCTAGCCAGTCGGGGTCGGTTTGTCTAAGAGTCCTCCAAGCTATGTAACCCGTCCGCTAGCCAGTCGGGATCGGTTTGTCTAAGAGTCCTCCAAGCTATGTAACCCGTCCTCTAGCCAGTCGGGGTCGGTTTGTCTAAGAGTCCTCCAAACTATGTAACCCGTCCACTAGCCAGTCGGGGTCGGTTTGTCTAAGAGTCCTCCAAGCTATGTAACCCATCCGCTAACCAGTCGGGGTCAGTTTGTCTAAGAGTCCTCCAAGCTATGTAACCCGTCCTCTAGCCAGTCGGGGTCGGTTTGTCTAAGAGTCCTCCAAGCTATGTAACCCGTCCACTAGCCAGTCGGGGTCGGTTTGTCTAAGAGTCCTCCAAGCTATGTAACCCGTCCACTAGCCAGTCGGGGTCGGTTTGTCTAAGAGTCCTCCTATGTAACCCGTCCGCTAGCCAGTCGGGGTCGGTTTGTCTAAGAGTCCTCCAAGCTATGTAACCCGTCCACTAGCCAGTCGGGGTCGGTTTGTGTAAGAGTCCTCCAAGCTATGTAACCCGTCCTCTAGCCAGTCGGGGTCGGTTTGTCTAAGAGTCCTCCAAGCTATGTAACCCGTCCACTAGCCAGTCGGGGTCGGTTTGTCTAAGAATCCTCCAAGCTATGTAACCCGTCCGCTAGCCAGTCGGGGTCGGTTTGTCTAAGAGTCCTCCAAGCTATGTAACCCGTCCGCTAGCCAGTCGGGGTCGGTTTGTCTAAGAGTCCTCCAAGCTATGTAACCCGTCCTCTAGCCAGTCGGGGTCGGTTTGTCTAAGAGTCCTCCAAGCTATGTAACCCGTCCACTAGCCAGTCGGGGTCGTTTGTCTAAGAGTCCTCCAAGCTATGTAACCCGTCCACTAGCCAGTCGGGGTCGGTTTGTCTAAGAGTCCTCCAAGCTATGTAACCCGTCCACTAGCCAGTCGGGGTCGGTTTGTCTAAGAGTCCTCCAAGCTATGTAACCCGTCCACTAGCCAGTCGGGGTCGGTTTGTCTAAGAGTCCTCCAAGCTATGTAACCCCTCCACTAGCCAGCCGGGGTCGGTTTGCGTAAATGCCACAAAATGTAATTTGATTATTATATGATTACAACCGGTCATAGGTGTAGTGGGATGACTTTCAAGTATTGCGGATTCTGCATTGCGGTCTTAGAAGGCACCCGCACAAAACACAGACGGATTTGCAGGTACGTCATTACTGCCGAGTGATATCCAATTATTCGCGATATCACCTCCCAAGATATTAAGCGACTGACTCGTTCTGAGAATCCTAATTAAGTATACGTTGATGAAAGCCGATTGGATAGCAGCCCGGGTAGGAATAAGCCCTACCTAAAGCGTAATTTCCTGCGTGTGCTTACAAAAACGATGTAACAAAGATGTCACGGATGTGTATTTGATTAATCTGCAGATGTATTTTGCCGCGCTATTGACGGTAGGTGTGTCCATGTTCTGTATATAAATCTATTGTATGGAATCAGCTACGGCTTTGGTGTCGTTGGTTGATCCTCATCTCCGACGCACCGGAACCGGATACAGATCCAGCAACAACAGTATTATCAGAGACGCGAGAGGCAGCAAAATATCCACACGGCTTACACATTCAGTGACACGAGGTCCAAATATACACCTGGCAGTTGATTTTTAAAAAATCACAAGATTTAACAACCAAAGTCAGTGATTACGATCGATCAAAAGTAAGCATTGTATTTTTTGAACTGACTGCGTATATTACTTGGGCCATTCACCGTACAGTGTAGATATATTTGGACACAAACGACCCGGATTCGCGATGGGCTGAACTAGGGACCCTAGGCTGAACCAGTTGAGGAAACATCTTTAAACCAATGCTATCACGTTTAATGAATGTCTCCTCCACATTTTACTCTTCACGATGTAATTATTTATTGATATGATTTTGATCATAATGATTAGTGCAGCTTATTAAAGGTTCACTTCCAGCGCGCTAGTTGTCGGTAAGTTATGATTCCCATACAGCGCTTGCACCCATGGCCTGACCTTATATGGCAAACCTAAACGTTCTACGTTTCACCCTAGAACACCTCTTTAATTGCAACGATGCCTGCTTAAATTTGAAACATTCAACATCACTGCAATACTTTTTAGCGCTGTTCATCCACTCTATCACAATCCAGGCCTCCCTTAAGGTATCTTATGTTCTGAAAACGATATGCTGTATTCTGGGGAGTAAGAGGGGTGTTTCATTGGGAGGGCTACAATGCATGTAGTAGTCCCTTGCGGAGGTACTATTCCTATGTTTTGGAGGGATACAACTCGCAAAAATTACGATTTTCCGGGAGCCTCAACAGCTCGGTGCTCTCTGACCTCAGAAGATGGGGAGGTGGCATTGTAGGGAGTTTTTTTTTACAAAATGTCACGATGTCCCATCAAGGGAAACTCTTTTCGCTCAAGCGGAACTCTTTTGCCTCACCGGGAGGAATTGTGTGAAAATCACACATTGCGTTAAATGTAATTAGGTGTTTGGAGATCAGTTGTCCAGTCGGGCTTAACGATTCAGTTTAGCGAAAAAATAAGTTTGCCATTTCTTTACGAAATGGATGGGCATTTGCCTGGTTTCGTAGGACGCGGGACGTGTAATAAAAATGAGGGACTGTCCCGCGGAACGAGAGACGGATGACACCTCTGTAATTGCAAATGAGAAACAAAGAGGATCATGAACACGACATTCGTGTCTAGCACACCGTTGTCACCACTGGAGGGACGGCAGACGTCGTCGCGCCCAATAAATACGCCGAGGTCTACGCCACACCTAACACTAATATCTGCTTATAATTGAGCTGGCGTATGCGAGTAGGATAACGATTTCCTCTTAGATGGCTTAAAACTTGAGCGCCAAACTTTTAGGGATTAATCTACGACCCCTAGAATAGGCTAGTAAGACCTACATCTTTTCAAAATACTCCATATACATAAAGCAAGATGCTGACCTTGTATGGGGTAAATCAGTTGTTAGAAACGTACAACGGTAATGTGCGCTTAATACATGAAACGTAACCTAACAATCGCGGGAACCAGGCGCGCTCAACAAATACTTCTGGAAAACGGCAACATGAAATAGACGCTGACACAATGATGTTTATATCTACCCCCATGGCAATAGCATAGCAATACGAATATTATTTGTCAATTCTGCACTGTCACGAGTAGGGTCTATCGATGGACGTGAACTTCATATTATCTCCGACCTTCGTCAGTTTGAACAAACAAAGAGTATCTGTGATCGCGTTATGGTGTTTATGTAACGATGCCGTGTGTTTACTAACATTTGGAAAATATTACTATCACGATTGTCATCTACCAAAATATCGCGTCAGGTGACGGGCAATTTTGCTAGTGATGACAATTATGACGTTGACGATGATGATGATTAGCACGACAACGACGGCGACGATGACGATGATGACAACGACGACATTACAACCATTTTATTATTTAAAGCAATAGTTGGACACTCGGTGAAGAGACACAATAATGACAAGACAACCATTGACATTTCTTTATCTCAAATGTAGGTGCATAGTTCCACTCCAGAGACGTGTCTCAATGTTAGGACATGGGAGTCGGTAATATATACAGCATGAATGTGGCGCCGATTAAAATAAAGTTAATATATATGGATTAAAAACGCATGATATTAACAATTAAGTCAATAGTTTTAAAGTCCGATGAATCTACTACAGCAAAGAACGTACCACAAATACGACACAGTACCTGAAGATGTCTGTTCCTCGGAGCAACACCTCTCGCAGAATCAGTGAAAATACCTATTGAACGGCGCCTGAAGCGACTCGCGCCTGAAGTGACTCGAACGTGGAGAGACTCTAACTAGAACTGCCAGTCGACAGCCGGTTGTCCTGTACGCTCATATCGTAGGTTATGTCCTGTCAGCTTTAATTTCATGCGACGCTGCCTTGTCGATAAAACTGACGCCGAGTGGCTAGGCTAGATGAAAAGCCGTCGTTTGTATGAGCGATGGATCTCGATCAATCTGGTGTGTTTGTTTTATTTCAATACATCTAAATAACCATCATGCATATTCATCCTACTGGCATATACGTTAGGATATCGCTCGAAAAGTTCCTATTTTGGTTGGTTTCACGCCCAGAATGTTTCCATTTTGACTCAAAAATACATCGAAGGACGTTCAAGATAGGTCGAGCTTTAAACTGAAGCGTGCCTGTACAATTCATGCACGGATCAAATCAAGATGTTTCACTTCGGTCGAAATTGAATTGGACAGTGGTTAACATAAATTAGTCCAAGATGACCGCCAAATGAACAATATAAACATCGTATCTCAGCCAGGAATTGTAATGAGTGTATGAATCTGGTAATTATAAAATAGGTTCGTTATTATAGTCAGCATCAGCTGCCACATGATTAGCCGTTGTGCGTACAAGGGAAAGAAGGAACTTCATCGTTGACCTTTGAGTTTTATAGCATGGCACTTTTATATGGTGACGTAATAACTACTAAAAACACCAGTTGTAGACATCGTATGCCAATGCTTCATAAAATAAAAACGTACGTCATTGGCACTTAATAACCCCGCCTAAATAACGAATTGTTCACATTCTTCAGAAGAACACATGCGCTGTGTGCTGATAATTGTTTTTCCGCATTGGGATTTTGATGGCCTTAGTCTTTAAATTTCCGGCATTATGTCATATACCAAAACACAAGGATTTTGGGTAATATTGATGATAAATACACAACGGTAGTGGAAAGTTAAACACTGGTGTCACATGTTATCTCCCACGTCATTATGGTAGGACTCATTTAGTCGCTACAGACGCGTGGACGGAGTATAACTGGAACATTTGCAACAATCGAACGGAAGCGACCACACAAACAGAAAGAAGAGGAGCTGAAAGAACATCTTTTTAAATTAAATGTTGACTAATTTCTTATAAAGCGCGTTGTCCAGACCTTTTAACTGATCAAAGCGTTTTACACTTCACTCCCTGTTAGACCTTTCAATCGAACACCACCACGACTTCTCTGGGAAGCATTAAGCTATGCTGCAGTTATCGCGCGATGTCTTTTCGTAAGAAACTGCAGCTATATGCTATATACAGTAGGAATATATCGAATGAGAGTCCGTTGTTCTTAACAATACTCTACAAAGCCCTACAATTACCCACCTGTAGCATATACTGCTGTAAGGCTGAGTACACTGGACAATGACATCTATATCTGACATTTGTCTACCACACCCTAAAATTACCCAACAATAACATATACTGCTGTATGGCTGAGTACCCTGGACAATGACATCTATATCTGACATTTGTATACCACGCACTACAATTACCCAACTGTAGCATATACTGCTGTATAACTGAGTACCCTGGACAATGAAATCTATGTCTGACATTTGTCTACCACGCCCTAATATTACCCAACTGTAGCATGTACTGTTGTATGGCTGAGTACCTTGGACAATGACATCTATATCTGACATTAGTCTACCACGCCCTACAATTACACAACTGTAGCATGTACTGCTGTATGGCTGATTACCCTGGACAATGACATA
This sequence comes from Paraescarpia echinospica, assembly GCA_020002185.1. Lineage (NCBI taxonomy): Eukaryota > Metazoa > Annelida > Polychaeta > Sabellida > Siboglinidae > Paraescarpia > Paraescarpia echinospica. The sequence goes on along the minus strand of CM034541.1, from coordinate 3,257,292 downwards.
TATATCTGACACTAGTCTACCACATCCTACAATTACCCAACTGTAGCATGTACTGCTGTATGGTTGAGTATCCTGGGCAATTACATTTATATCTGACACTAGTCTACCACATCCTACAATTACCCAAATGTAGCATGTACTGTTGTATGGCTGAGTACCCTGGACAATGACATATATATCTGACACTAGTCTACCACGCCCTACAATTACCCAACTGTAGCATGTACTGCTGTTTGGCTGAGTACCCTGGAAAATGACATATATATCTGACACTAGTCTACCACGCCCTACTATTACCCAACTGTAGCATGTACTGTTGTATGGCTGAGTACCCTGTACAATGACATCTATATCTGACATTAGTATACCACGCCCTACAATTACCCAACTGTAGCATGTACTGCTGTATAGCTGAATATCCTGGACAATGACATCTATACCTGACACTAGTCTACCACATCCTACAATTACCCAACTGTAGCATGTACTGTTGTATGGCTGAGTACCTTGGACAATGACATCTATATCTGACATTAGTCTACCACGCCCTATAATTACCCAACTGTAGCATGTACTGCTGTATGGCTGATTACCCTGGACAATGACATATATATCTGACACTAGTCTACCTCTTCCTACAATTACCCAACTGTAGCATGTACTGTTGTACGGCTGTGTAAACTGGACAATGACATATATATCTGACATTAGTCTACCACGCCCTACAATTACCCAACGCTAGCATGTACTGTTGTTTGGCTGAGTACCCTGGACGAAGACATATATATCTGACACTAGTCTACCACATCCTACAATTACCCAACTGTAGCATGTACTGCTGTATGGCTGAGTACCCTGGGCAATGACATCTATATCTGACACTAGTCTACCACATCCTACAATTACCCAACTGTAGCATGTACTGTTGTATGGCTGAGTACCCTGGACAACGACATATATATCTGACACTAGTCTACCACGCCCTACAATTACCCAACTGTAGCATGTACTGCTGTTTGGCTGAGTACCCTGGACAATGACATATATATCTGACACTAGTCTACCACGCCCTACTATTACCCAACTGTAGCATGTACTGCTGTATGGCTGAGTACCCTGGACAATGACATATATATCTGACACTAGTCTACCACATCCTACAATTACCCAACTGTAGCATGTACTGCTGTATGGCTGAGTACCCTGGACAATGACATATATATCTGACACTAGACTACCACATCCTACAATTACCCAACTGTAGCATGTACTGCTGTGTGGCTGAGTACCCTGGACAATGACATCTATATCTGACACTAGTCTACCACATCCTACAATTACCCAACTGTAGCATTTACTGTTGTATGGCAGAGTACCCTGGACAATGACATCTATATCTGACATTAGTCTACCACGCCCTACAATTACCCAACTGTAGCCTGTACTGCTGTACAGCTGAGTATCCTGGACAATGACATCTATATCTGACACTAGTCTACCACATCCTACAATTACCCAACTGTAGCATGTACTGTTGTATGGCTGAGTACCCTGTACAATGATATCTATATCTGACATTAGTCTACCACGCCCTCCATTTACCCAACTGTAGCATGTACTGCTGTATAGCTGAATACCCTGGACAATGACATCTATATCTGACACTAGTCTACCACATCCTACAATTACCCAACTGTACCATGTACTGTTGTATGGCTGAGTACCTTGGACAATGACATCTATATCTGACATTAGTCTACCACGCCCTACAATTACCCAACTGTAGCATGTACTGCTCTATGGCTGATTACCCTGGACAATGACATATATATCTGACACTAGTCTACCACATCCTACAATTACCCAACTGTAGCATGTACTGCTGTATGGCTGATTACCCTGGACAATGACATATATATCTGACACTAGTCTACCACTTCCTACAATTACCCAACTGTAGCATGTACTGTTGTACGGCTGAGTACCCTAGACAATGACGTATATATCTCAATTTAGTCTACCACGCCCTACAATTACCCAACTCTAGCAAGTACTGTTGTTTGGCTGAGTACCCTGGACGAAGACATATGTATCTGACACTAGTCTACCACGCCCTACAATTATCCAACTGTAGCACGTACTGCTGTATGGCTGAGTACCCTGGACAATGACATATATATCTGACACTAGTCTACCACGCCCTACAATTACTCAACTGTAGCATGTACTGCTGTATGGCTGAGTACCCTAGACAATGACATATATATCTGACACTAGTCTACCACGCCCTACAATTACCCAACTGTATCATGTACTGCTGTAGGGTTGAGTACCCTGGACAATGACATATATATCTGACACTAGTCTACCACATCCTACAATTACCCAACTGTAGCATGTACTGCTGTATGGCTGAGTACCCTGGACAATGATATCTATATCTGACACTAGTCTACCACATCCTACAATTACCCAACTGTAGCATGTACTGTTGTATGGCAGAGTACCCTGGACAATGACATCTATATCTGACATTAGTCTACCACGCCCTACAATTACCCAACTGTAGCATGTACTGCTGTACAACTGAGTATCCTGGACAATGACATCTATATCTGACACTGTTCTACCACATCCTACAATTACCCAACGGTAGCATGTATTGTTGTATGGCTGAGTATCCTGTACAATGACATCTATATCTGACATTAGTCTACCACTTCCTACAATTACCCAACTGTAGCATGTACTGTTGTACGGCTGAGTACCCTGGACAATGACATATATATCTGACATTAGTCTACCACGCCCTACAATTATCCAACTGTAGCATGTACTGCTGTATGGCTGAGTACCCTGGACAATGACATCTATATCTGACACTAGTCTACCACATCCTACAATTACCCACATGTAGTATGGCTGAGTACCACATCCTGACAAGTCTACCACGCCCTACAATTACCCTGTAGCATGTACTGCTGTATGGCTGAGTACCCTGGACAATGACATCTATATCTGACACTAGTCTACCACATCCTACAATTACCCAACTGTAGCATGTACTGTTGTATGGCTGAGTACCCTGGACAATGACATCTATATCTACCACGCCCTACAATTACCCAACTGTAGTATGTACTGCTGTTTGGCTGAGTACCCTGGACAATGACATATATATCTGACACTAGTCTTCCACGCCCTACTATTACCCAACTGTAGCATGTACTGCTGTGGGCTGAGTACCCTGGACAATGACATATATATCTGACACTAGTCTACCACATCCTACAATTACCCAACTGTAGCATGTACTGCTGTATGGCTGTATGGCTGAGTACCCTGGACAATGACAATGACAACTATATCTGACATTAGTCTACCACGCCCTACAATTACCCAACTGTAGCATGTACTACTTTACAGCTGAGTATCCTGGACAATGACATATATATCTGACACTAGTCTACCACATCATACAATTACCCAACTGTAGCATGTACTGTTGTATGGCTGAGTACCTTGGACAATGACATCTATATCTGACATTAGTCTACCACGCCCTACAATTTCCCAACTGTAGCATGTACTACTTTACAGCTGAGTATCCTGGACAATGACATATATATCTGACACTAGTCTACCACATCCTACAATTACCCAACTGTAGCATGTACTGTTGTATGGCTGAGTACCTTGGACAATGACATCTATATCTGACATTAGTCTACCACGCCCTACAATTACACAACTGTAGCATATACTGCTCTATGGCTGATTACCCTGGACAATGACATATATATCTGACACTAGTCTACCACATCCTACAATTAACCAACTGTATCATGTACTGCTGTAGGGTTGAGTACCCTTGACAATGACATATATATCTGACACTAGTCTACCACATCCTACAATTACCCAACTGTAGCATGTACTGCTGTATGGCTGAGTACCCTGGACAATGATATCTATATCTGACACTAGTCTACCACATCCTACAATTACCCAACTGTAGCATGTACTGTTGTATGGCAGAGTACCCTGGACAATGACATCTATATCTGACATTAGTCTACCACGCCCTACAATTACCCAACTGTAGCATGTACTGCTGTACAACTGAGTATCCTGGACAATGACATCTATATCTTACACTATTCTACCACATCCTACAATTACCCAACTCTAGCATGTACTGTTGTATGGCTGAGTATCCTGTACAATGACATCTATAACTGACATTAGTCTACCACGCCCTACAATTACCCAACTGTAGCATGTACTGCTGTACAGCTGAGTATCCTCGACAATGACATCTATATCTGACACTAGTCTACCACATCCTACAATTACCCAAATGTAACATGTACTGTTGTATGGCTGAGTACCCTGGACAATGACATCTATATCTGACATTAGTCTACCACGCCCTACAATTACCCAACTGTAGCATGTACTGCTGTACAGCTGAGTATCCTGGACAATGACATCTATATCTGACACTAGTCTACCACATCCTACAATTACCCAAATGTATCATGTACTGCTGTATGGCTGAGTACCCTGGGCAATAACATCTATATCTGACATTAGTCTACCACGCCCTACAATTACCCAAATGTAGCATGTACTGCTGTATAGCTGAGTACCCTGGACATTGACATCTATATCTGACATTTGTCTACCACATCCTACAATTACCCAACTGTAGCATGTACTGTTGTATGGCTGAGTACCTTGGACAATGACATCTATATCTGACATTAGTCTACCACGCCTTACAATTACCCAACTGTAGCATATACTGCTGTATGGATGATTACCCTGGACAATGACATATATATCTGACACTAGTCTACCACATCCTACAATTACCCAACTGTAGCATGTACTGCTGTATGGCTGAGTACCCTGGACAATGACATCTATATCTGACACTAGTCTACCACATCCTACAATTACCCAACTGTAGCATGTACTGTTGTATGGCTGAGTACCCTGTACAATGACATCTATATCTGACATTAGTATACCACGCCCTACAATTACCCAACTGTAGCATGTACTGCTGTATAGCTGAATACCCTGGACAATGACATCTATATCTGACACTAGTCTACCACATCCTACAATTACCCAACTGTAGCATGTACTGTTGAATGGCTGAGTACCTTGGACAATGACATCTATATCTGATATTAGTCTACCACGCCCTACAATTACCCAACTGTAGCATGTACTGCTGTATGGCTGATTACCCTGGACAATGACATATATATCAGACACTAGTCTACCACATCCTACAACTACCCAACTGTAGCATGTACTGCTGTATGGCTGATTACCCTGGACAATGACATATATATCTGACATTAGTCTACCACGCCCTACAATTATCCAACGCTAGCATGTACTGTTGTTTGGCTGAGTACCCTGGACGAAGACATATATATCTGACACTAGTCTACCACATCCTACAATTACCCAACTGTAGCATGTACTGCTGTATGGCTGAGTACCCTGGGCAATGACATCTATATCTGACACTAGTCTACCACATCCTACAATTACCCAACTGTAGCATGTACTGTTGTATGGCTGAGTACCCTGGACAACGACATATATATCTGACACTAGTCTACCACGCCCTACAATTACCCAACTGTAGCATGTACTGCTGTTTGGCTGAGTACCCTGGACAATGACATATATATCTGACACTAGTCTTCCACGCCCTACTATTACCCAACTGTAGCATGTACTGCTGTATGGCTGAGTACCCTGGACAATGACATATATATCTGACACTAGTCTACCACATCCTACAATTACCCAACTGTAGCATGTACTGCTGTATGGCTGAGTACCCTGGACAATGACATATATATCTGACACTAGTCTACCACATCCTACAATTACCCAACTGTAGCATTTACTGTTGTATGGCAGAGTACCCTGGACAATGACATATATATCTGACTCTAGTCTGCCACATCCTACAATTACCCAACTGTAGCATGTACTGTTGTATGGCTGAGTACCCTGTACAATGACATCTATATTTGACATTAGTCTACCACGCCCTCCAATTACCCAACTGTAGCATGTACTGCTGTATAGCTGAATACCCTGGACAATGACATATATATCTGACACTAGTCTACCACATCCTACAATTACCCAACTGTACCATATACTGTTGTATGGCTGAGTACCTTGGACAATGACATCTATATCTGACATTAGTCTACCACGCCCTACAATTACACAACTGTAGCATGTACTGCTGTACAACTGAGTATCCTGGACAATGACATCTATATCTGACACTATTCTACCACATCCTACAATTACCCAACTGTAGCATGTACTGTTGTATGGCTGAGTATCCTGTACAATGACATCTATATCTGACATTAGTCTACCACGCCCTACAATTACCCAACTGTAGCATGTACTGCTGTACAGCTGAGTGTCCTCGACAATGACATCTATATCTGACACTAGTCTACCACATCCTACAATTACCCAAATGTAACATGTACTGTTGTATGGCTGAGTACCTTGGACAATGACATCTATATCTGACATTAGTCTACCACGCCCTACAATTACCCAACTGTAGCATTTACTGCTGTACAACTGAGTATCCTGGATAATGACATATATATCTGACACTAGTCTACCACATCCTACAATTACCCAAATGTATCATTTACTGCTGTATGGCTGAGTACCCTGGGCAATAACATCTATATCTGACATTAGTCTACCACGCCCTACAATTACCCAAATGTAGCATGTACTGCTGTATAGCTGAGTACCCTGGACAATGACATCTATATCTGACACTTGTCTACCACATCCTACAATTACCCAACTGTAGCATGTACTGTTGTATGGCTGAGTACCTTGGACAATGACATCTATATCTGACATTAGTCTAGCACGCCCTACAATTACCCAACTGTAGCATATACTGCTGTATGGCTGATTACCCTGGACAATGACATATATATCTGACACTAGTCTACCACATCCTACAATTACCCAACTGTAGCATGTACTGCTGTATGGCTGGGTACCCTGGACAATGACATCTATATCTGACACTAGTCTACCACATCCTACAATTACCCAACTGTAGCATGTACTGTTGTATGGCTGAGTACCCTGTACAATGACATCTATATCTGACATTAGTATACCACGCCCTACAATTACCCAACTGTAGCATGTACTGCTGTATAGCTGAATACCCTGGACAATGACATCTATATCTGACACTAGTCTACCACATCCTACAATTACCCAACTGTAGCATGTACTGTTGTATGGCTGAGTACCTTGGACAATGACATCTATATCTGACATTAGTCTACCAAGCCCTACAATTACCCAATTGTAGCATGTACTGCTGTATGGCTGGTTACCCTGGACAATGACATATATATCTGACACTAGTCTACCACATCCAACAATTACCCAACTGTAGCATGTACTGCTGTATGGCTGATTACCCTGGACAATGACATATATATCTGACATTAGTCTACCACGCCCTACAATTATCCAACGCTAGCATGTACTCTTGTTTGGCTGAGTACCCTGGACGAAGACATATATATCTGACACTAGTCTACCACATCCTACAATTACCCAACTGTAGCATGTACTGCTGTATGGCTGAGTACCCTGGGCAATGACATCTATATCTGACACTAGTCTACCACATCCTACAATTACCCAACTGTAGCATGTACTGCTGTATGGCTGAGTACCCTGGACAATGACATCTATATCTGACATTAGTCTACCACGCCCTACAATTACCCAACTGTAGCATGTACTGCTTTACAGCTGAGTATCCTGGACAATGACATATATATCTGACACTAGTCTACCACATCCTACAATTACCCAACTGTAGCATGTACTGTTGTATGGCTGAGTACCCTGTACAATGACATCTATATTTGACATTAGTCTACCACGCCCTCCAGTTACCCAACTGTAGCATGTACTGCTGTATAGCTGAATACCCTGGACAATGACATCTATATCTGACACTAGTCTACCACATCCTACAATTACCCGACTGTACCATGTACTGTTGTATGGCTGAGTACCTTGGACAATGACATCTATATCTGACATTAGTCTACCACGCCCTACAATTACACAACTGTAGCATGTACTGCTCTATGGCTGATTACCCTGGACAATGACGTATATATCTGACACTAGTCTACCACATCCTACAATTACCCAACTGTATCATGTACTGCTGTAGGGTTGAGTACCCTGGACAATGACATATATATCTGACACTAGTCTACCACGTCCTACAATTACCCAACTGTAGCTTGTACTGCTGTTTGGCTGAGTACCCTGGACAATGACATATATATCTGACACTAGTCTACCACGCCCTACTATTACCCAACTGTAGCATGTACTGCTGTATGGCTGAGTACCCTGGACAATGACATATATATCTGACACTAGTCTACAACATCCTACAATTACCCAACTGTAGCATGTACTGCTGTATGGCTGAGTACCCTGGACAATGACATCTATATCTGACACTAGTCTACCACATCCTACAATTACCCAACTCTAGCATTTACTCTTGTATGGCAGAGTACCCTGGACAATGACATCTATATCTGACATTAGTCTACCATGCCCTACAATTACCCAACTCTAGCAAGTACTGTTGTTTGGCTGAGTACCCTGGACGAAGACATATATATCTGACACTAGTCTACCACGCCCTACAATTACCCAACTGTAGCACGTACTGCTGTATGGCTGAGTACCCTGGACAATGACATATATATCTGACACTAGTCTACCACGCCCTACAATTACCCAACTGTAGCATGTACTGTTGTATGGCTGAATACCCTGGACAATGACATATATATCTGACACTAGTCTACCACGCCCTACAATTACCCAACTGTATCATGTACTGCTGTAGGGTTGAGTACCCTGGACAATGACATATATATCTGACACTAGTCTACCACATCCTACAATTACCCAACTGTAGCATGTACTGCTGTATGGCTGAGTACCCTGGACAATGATATCTATATCTGACACTAGTCTACCACATCCTACAATTACCCAACTGTAGCATGTACTGTTGTATGGCAGAGTACCCTGGACAATGACATCTATATCTGACATTAGTCTACCACGCCCTACAATTACCCAACTGTAGCATGTACTGCTGTTCAACTGAGTATCCTGGACAATGACATCTATATCTGACACTATTCTACCACATCCTACAATTACCCAACTGTAGCATGTACTGTTGTATGGCTGAGTATCCTGTACAATGACATCTATACCTGACATTAGTCTACCACGCCCTACAATTACCCAAATGTATCATGTACTGCTGTATGGCTGAGTACCCTGGGCAATAACATCTATATCTGACATTAGTCTACCACGCCTTACAATTACCCAAATGTAGCATGTACTGCTGTATAGCTGAGTACCCTGGACAATGACATCTATATCTGACACTTGTCTACCACATCCTACAATTACCCAACTGTAGCATGTACTGTTGTATGGCTGAGTACCTTGGACAATGACATCTATATCTGACATTAGTCTACCCCGCCCTACAATTACCCAACTGTAGCATGTACTGCTGTATGGCTGATTTCCCTGGACAATGACATATATATCTGACAATAGTCTACCACATCCTACAATTACCCAACTGTAGCATGTACTGCTGTATGGCTGAGTACCCTGGACAATGACATCTATATCTGACACTAGTCTACCACATCCTACAATTACCCAACTGTAGCATGTACTGTTGTATGGCTGAGTACCCTGTACAATGACATCTATATCTGACATTAGTATACCACGCCCTACAATTACCCAACTGTAGCATGTACTGCTGTATAGCTGAATACCCTGGACAATGACATCTATATCTGACACTAGTCTACCACATCCTACAATTACCCAACTGTAGCATGTACTGTTGTATGGCTGAGTACCTTGGACAATGACATCTATATCTGACATTAGTCTGCCACGCCCTACAATTACCCAACTGTATCATGTACTGCTGTAGGGTTGAGTACCCTGGACAATGACATATATATCTGACACTAGTCTACCGCATCCTACAATTACCCAACTGTACCATGTACTGCTGTATGGCTGATTACCCTGGACAATGACATATATAACTGACACTAGTCTACCTCTTCCTACAATTACCCAACTGCAGCATGTACTGTTGTACGGCTGAGTACCCTGGACAATGACATATATATCTGACATTAGTCTACCACGCCCTACAATTACCCAACGCTAGCATGTACTGTTGTTTGGCTGAGTACCCTGGACGAAGACATATATATCTGACACTAGTCTACCACATCCTACAATTACCCAACTGTAGCATGTACTGCTGTACGGCTGAGTACCCTGGGCAATGACATCTATATCTGACACTAGTCTACCACATCCTACAATTACCCAACTGTAGCATGTACTGTTGTATGGCTGAGTACCCTGGACAACGACATATATATCTGACACTAGTCTACCACGCCCTACAATTACGCAACTGTAGCATGTACTGCTGTTTGGCTGAGTACCCTGGACAATGACATATATATCTGACACTAGTCTACCACGCCCTACTATTACCCAACTGTAGCATGTACTGCTGTATGGCTGAGTACCCTGGATAATGACATATATATCTGACACTAGTCTACAACATCCTACAATTACCCAACTGTAGCAAGTACTGCTGTATGGCTGAGTACCCTGGACAATGACATCTATATCTGACACTAGTCTACCACATCCTACAATTACCCAACTGTAGCATTTACTCTTGTATGGCAGAGTACCCTGGACAATGACATCTATATCTGACATTAGTCTACCACGCCCTACAATTACCCAACTGTAGCATGTACTGCTTTACAGCTGAGTATCCTGGACAATGACATCTATATCTGACACTAGTCTACCACATCCTACAATTACCCAACTGTAGCATGTACTGCTGTATGGCTGATTACCCTGGACAATGACATATATATCTGACACTAGTCTACCACTTACTACAATTACACAACTGTAGCATGTACTGTTGTACGGCTGAGTACCCTGGACAATGACATATATATCTGACATTAGTCTACCACGCCCTACAATTACCCAACTCTAGCAAGTACTGTTGTTTGGCTGAGTACCCTGGACGAAGAAATATATATCTGACACTAGTCTACCACGCCCTACAATTACCCAACTGTAGCACGTACTGCTGTACAGCTGAGTATCCCCGACAATGACATCAATATCTGACACTAGTCTACCACATCCTACAATTACCCAAATGTAACATGTACTGTTGTATGGCTGAGTACCCTGGACAATGACATCTATATCTGACATTAGTCTACCACGCCCTACAATTACCCAACTGTAGCATGTACTGCTGTACAGCTGAGTATCCTGGACAATGACATCTATATCTGACACTAGTCTACCACATCCTACAATTTCCCAAATGTATCATGTACTGCTGTATGGCTGAGTACCCTGGGCAATAACATCTATATCTGACATTAGTCTACCACGCCCTACAATTACCGAAATGTAGCATGTACTGCTATATAGCTGAGTACCCTGGACAATGACATCTATATCTGACACTTGTCTACCACATCCTACAATTACCCAACTGTAGCATGTACTGTTGTATGGCTGAGTATCTTGGACAATGACATCTATATCTGACATTAGTCTACCAGGCCCTACAATTACCCAACTGTAGCATGTACTGCTGTATGGCTGATTACCCTGGACAATGACATATATATCTGACACTAGTCTACCACATCCTACAATTACCCAACTGTAGCATGTACTGCTGTATGGCTGAGTACCCTGGACAATGACATCTATATCTGACACTAGTCTACCACATCCTACAATTACCCAACTGTAGCATGTACTGTTGTATGGCTGAGTACCCTGGACAATGACATATATATCTGACACTAGTCTACCACATCCTACAATTACCCAACTGTAGCATGTACTTCTGTATGGCTGATTACCCTGGACAATGACATATATATCTGACACTAGTCTACCTCTTCCTACAATTACACAACTGTAGCATGTACTGTTGTACGGCTGAGTACCCTGGACAATGACATATATATCTGACATTAGTCTACCACGCCCTACAATTACCCAACGCTAGCATGTACTGTTGTTTGGCTGAGTACCCTGGACGAAGACATATATATCTGACACTAGTCTACCACATCCTACAATTACCCAACTGTAGCATGTACTGCTGTATGGCTGAGTACCCTGGGCAATGACATCTATATCTGACACTAGTCTACCACATCCTACAATTACCCAACTGTAGCATGTACTGTTGTATGGCTGAGTACCCTGGACAACGACATATATATCTGACACTAGTCTACCACGCCCTACAATTACCCAACTGTAGCATGTACTGCTGTTTGGCTGAGTACCCTGGACAATGACATATATATCTGACACTAGTCTACCACGCCCTACTATTACCCAACTGAAGCATGTACTGCTGTATGGCTGAGCACCATGGACAATGACATATATATCTGACACTAGTCTACAACATCCTACAATTACCCAACTGTAGCATGTACTGCTGTATGGCTGAGTACCCTGGACAATGACATCTATATCTGACACTAGTCTACCACATCCTACAATTACCCAACTGTAGCATTTACTCTTGTATGGCAGAGTACCCTGGACAATGACATCTATATCTGACATTAGTCTACCACGCCCTACAATTACTCAACTGTAGCATGTACTGCTTTACAGCTGAGTATCCTGGACAATGACATCTATATCTGACACTAGTCTACCACATCCTACAATTACCCAACTGTAGCATGTACTGCTGTATGGCTGATTACCCTGGACAATGACATATATATCTGACACTAGTCTACCACTTCCTACAATTACCCAACTGTAGCATGTACTGTTGTACGGCTGAGTACCCTGGACAATGACATATATATCTGACACTAGTCTACCACTTCCTACAATTACCCAACTGTAGCATGTACTGTTGTACGGGTGAGTACCCTTGGACGAAGACATATATATCTGACACTAGTCTACCACGCCCTACAATTACCCAACTGTAGCACGTACTGCTGTATGGCTGAGTACCCTGGACAATGACATATATATCTGACACTAGTCTACCACGCCCTACAATTACTCAACTGTAGCATGTACTGCTGTATGGCTGAGTACCCTGGACAATGACATATATATCTGACACTAGTCTACCACGCCCTACAATTACCCAACTGTATCATGTACTGCTGTAGGGTTGAGTACCCTGGACAATGACATATATATCTGACACTAGTCTACCACATCCTACAATTACCCAACTGTAGCATGTACTGCTGTATGGCTGAGTACCCTGGACAATGATATCTATATCTGACACTAGTCTACCACATCCTACAATTACCCAACTGTAGCAGGTACTGTTGTATGGCAGAGTACCCTTGACAATGACATCTATATCTGACATTAGTCTACCACGCCCTACAATTACCCAACTGTAGCATGTACTGCTGTACAACTGAGTATCCTGGACAATGACATCTATATCTGACACTATTCTACCACATCCTACAATTACCCAACTGTAGCATGTACTGTTGTATGGCTGAGTATCCTGTACAATGACATCTATATCTGACATTAGTCTACCACGCCCTACAATTACCCAACTGTAGCATGTACTGCTGTACAGCTGAGTAGCCTCGACAAAGACATCTATATCTGACACTAGTCTACCACATCCTACAATTACCCAAATGTAACATGTACTGTTGTATGGCTGAGTACCCTAGACAATGACATCTATATCTGACATTAATCTACCACGCCTTACAATTACCCAACTGTAGCATGTACTGCTGTACAGCTGAGTATCCTGGACAATGACATCTATATCTGACACTAGTCTACCACATCCTACAATTACCCAAATGTATCATGTACTGCTGTATGGCCGAGTACCCTGGGCAATAACATCTATATCTGACATTAGTCTACCACGCCCTACAATTACCCAAATGTAGCATGTACTGCTGTATAGCTGAGTACCCTGGACAATGACATCTATATCTGACACTTGTCTACCACATCCTACAATTACCCAACTGTAGCATGTACTGTTGTATGGCTGAGTACCTTGGACAATGACATCTATATCTGACATTAGTCTACCACGCCCTACAATTACCCAACTGTAGCATGTACTGTTGTATGGCTGATTACCCTGGACAATGACATATATATCTGACACTAGTCTACCACATCCTACAATTACCCAACTGTAGCATGTACTGTTGTATGGCTGAGTACCCTGTACAATGACATCTATATCTGACATTAGTATACCACGCCCTACAATTACCCAACTGTAGCATGTACTGCTGTGTAGCTGAATACCCTGGACAATGACATCTATATCTGACACTAGTCTACCACATCCTACAATTACCCAACTGTAGCATGTACTGTTGTATGGCTGAGTACCTTGGACAATGACATCTATATCTGACATTAGTCTACCACGCCCTACAATTACCCAACTGTAGCACGTACTGCTGTATGGCTGATTACCCTGGACAATGACATATATATCTGACACTAGTCTACCACATCCTACAATTACCCAACTGTAGCATATACTGCTGTATGGCTGATTACCCTGGACAATGACATATATATCTGACACTAGTCTACCACTTCCTACAATTACCCAACTGTAGCATGTACTGTTGTACGGCTGAGTATCCTGGACAATGACATATATATCTGACATTAGTCTACCATGCCCTACAATTATCCAACGCTAGCATGTACAGTTGTTTGGCTGAGTACCCTGGACGAAGACATATATATCTGACACTAGTCTACCACATCCTACAATTACCCAACTGTAGTATGTACTGCTGTATGGCTGAGTACCCTGGGCAATGACATCTATATCTGACACTAGTCTACCACATCCTACAATTACCCAACTGTAGCATGTACTGTTGTATGGCTGAGTACCCTGGACAACGACATATATATCTGACACTAGTCTACCACGCCCTACAACTACCCAACTGTAGCATGTACTGCTGTTTGGCTGAGTACCCTGGACAATGACATATATATCTGACACTAGTCTACCACGCCCTACTATTACCCAACTGTAGCATGTACTGCTGTATGGCTGAGTACCCTGGACAATGACATATATATCTGACACTAGTCTACCACATCCTATAATTACCCAACTGTAGCATGTACTGCTGTATGGCTGAGTACCCTGGACAATGACATCTATATCTGACACTAGTCTACCACATCCTACAATTACCCAACTGTAGCATTTACTGTTGTATGGCAGAGTACCCTGGACAATGACATCTATATCTGACATTAGTCTACCACGCCCTACAATTACCCAACTGTCGCATGTACTGCTTTACAGCTGAGTATCCTGGACAATGACATCTATATCTGACACTAGTCTACCACATCCTACAATTACCCAACTATAGCATGTACTGTTGTATGGCTGAGTACCCTGTACAATGACATCTATATTTGACATTAGTCTACCACGCCCTCCAATTGCCCAACTGTAGCATGTACTGCTGTATAGCTGAATACCCTGGACAATGACATCTATATCTGACACTAGTCTACCACATCCTACAATTACGCAACTGTACCATGTACTGTTGTATGGCTGAGTACCTTGCACAATGACATCTATATCTGACATTAGTCTACCACGCCCTACAATTACACAACTGTAGCATGTACTGCTCTATGGCTGATTACCCTGGACAATGACATATATATCTGACACTAGTCTACCACATCCTACAATTACCCAACTGTAGCATGTACTGCTGTATGGCTGAGTACCCTGGACAATGACATCTATATCTGACACTAGTCTACCACATCCTACAATTACCCAACTGTAGCATGTACTGTTGTATGGATGAGTACCCTGGACAATGACATATATATCTGACACCAGTCTACCACATCCTACAATTACCCAACTGTAGCATGTACTGCTGTATGGCTGATTACCCTGGACAATGACATATATATCTGACACTAGTCTACCTCTTCCTACAATTACCCAACTGTAGCATGTACTGTTGTACGGCTGAGTACCCTGGACAATGACATATATATCTGACATTAGTCTACCACGCCCTACAATTACCCAACGCTAGCATGTACTGTTGTTTGGCTGAGTACCCTGGACGAAGACATATATATCTGACACTAGTCTACCACATCCTACAATTACCCAACTGTAGCATGTACTGCTGTATGGCTGAGTACCCTGGGCAATGACATCTATATCTGACACTAGTCTACCACATCCTACAATTACCCAACTGTAGCATGTACTGTTGTATGGCTGAGTAACCTGGACAACGACATATATATCTGACACTAGTCTACCACGCCCTACAATTACCCAACTGTAGCATGTACTGCTGTTTGGCTGAGTACCCTGGACAATGACATATATATCTGACAATAGTCTACCACGCCCCACTATTACCCAACTGTAGCATGTACTGCTGTATGGCTGAGTACCCTGGACAATGACATATATATCTGACACTAGTCTACAACATCCTAAAATTACCCAACTGTAGCTTGTACTGCTGTATGGCTGAGTACCCTGGACAATGACATCTATATCTGACACTAGTCTACCACATCCTACAATTACCCAACTGTAGCATTTACTCTTGTATGGCAGAGTACCCTGGACAATGACATCTATATCTGACATTAGTCTACCACGCCCTACAATTACCCAACTGTAGCATGTACTGCTTTACAGCTGAGTATCCTGGACAATGACATCTATATCTGACACTAGTCTACCACATCCTACAATTACCCAACTGTAGCATGTACTGTTGTATGGCTGAGTACCCTGGACAACGACATATATATCTGACACTAGTCTACCACGCCCTACAACTACCCAACTGTAGCATGTACTGCTGTTTGGCTGAGTACCCTGGACAATGACATATATATCTGACACTAGTCTACCACGCCCTACTATTACCCAACTGTAGCATGTACTGCTGTATGGCTGAGTACCCTGGACAATGACATATATATCTGACACTAGTCTACCACATCCTACAATTACCCAACTGTAGCATGTACTGCTGTATGGCTGAGTACCCTGTACAATGACATCTATATCTGACATTAGTCTACCACGCCCTACAATTACCCAACTGTAGCATGTACTGCTGTATAGCTGAATACCCTGGACAATGACATCTATATCTGACACTAGTCTACCACATCCTACAATTACCCAACTGTACCATGTACTGTTGTATGGCTGAGTACCTTGGACAATGACATCTATATCTGACATTAGTCTACCACGCCCTACAATTACACAACTGTAGCATGTACTGCTCTATGGCTGATTACCCTGGACAATGACATATATATCTGACACTAGTCTACCACATCCTACAATTACTCAACTGTAGCATGTTCTGCTGTATGGCTGATTACCCTGGACAATGACATATATATCTGACACTAGTCTACCACTTCCTACAATTACCCAACTGTAGCATGTACTGTTGTACGGCTGAGTACCCTGGACAATGACATATATATCTGACATTAGTCTACCACGCCCTACAATTACCCAACTCTAGCAAGTACTGTTGTTTGGCTGAGTACCCTGGACGAAGACATATATATCTGACACTAGTCTACCACATCCTACAATTACCCAACTGTAGCATGTACTGTTGTATGGCTGAGTACCCTGTACAATGACATCTATATTTGACATTAGTCTACCACGCCCTCCAATTACCCAACTGTAGCATGTACTGCTGTATAGCTGAATACCCTGGACAATGACATCTATATCTGACACTAGTCTACCACATCCTACAATTACCCAACTGTAGCATGTACTGTTGTATGGCTGAGTACCCTGTACAATGACATCAATATTTGACATTAGTCTACCACGCCCTCCAATTACCCAACTGTAGCATGTACTGCTGTATAGCTGAATACCCTGGACAATGACATCTATATCTGACACTAGTCTACCACTTCCTACAATTACCCAACTGTAGCATGTACTGTTGTACGGCTGAGTACCCTGGACAATGACATATATATCTGACATTAGTCTACCACGCCCTACAATTACCCAACTCTAGCAAGTACTGTTGTTTGGCTGAGTACCCTTGGACGAAGACATATATATCTGACACTAGTCTACCACGCCCTACAATTACCCAACTGTAGCACGTACTGCTGTATGGCTGAGTACCCTGGACAATGACATATATATCTGACACTAGTCTACCACGCCCTACAATTACTCAACTGTAGCATGTACTGCTGTATGGCTGAGTACCCTGAACAATGACATATATATCTGACACTAGTCTACCACGCCCTACAATTACCCAACTGTATCGTGTACTGCTGTAGGGTTGAGTACCCTGGACAATGACATATATATCTGACACTAGTCTACCACATCCTACAATTACCCAACTGTAGCATGTACTGCTGTATGGCTGAGTACCCTGGACAATGATATCTATATCTGACACTAGTCTACCACATCCTACAATTACCCAACTGTAGCAGGTACTGTTGTATGGCAGAGTACCCTTGACAATGACATCTATATCTGACATTAGTCTACCACGCCCTACAATTACCCAACTGTAGCATGTACTGCTGTACAACTGAGTATCCTGGACAATGACATCTATATCTGACACTATTCTACCACATCCTACAATTACCCAACTGTAGCATGTACTGTTGTATGGCTGAGTATCCTGTACAATGATACATGTAGCATGTACTGTTGTATGGCTGAGTACCTTGGACAATGACATCTATATCTGACATTAGTCTACCACGCCCTACAATTACCCAACTGTAGCATGTACTGCTGTACGGCTGATTACCCTGGACAATGACATATATATCTGACACTAGTCTACCACATCCTACAATTACCCAACTGTAGCATGTACTGTTGTATGGCTGAGTACCCTGTACAATGACATCTATATCTGACATTAGTATACCACGCCCTACAATTACCCAACTGTAGCATGTACTGCTGTGTAGCTGAATACCCTGGACAATGACATCTATATCTGACACTAGTCTACCACATCCTACAATTACCCAACTGTAGCATGTACTGTTGTATGGCTGAGTACCTTGGACAATGACATCTATATCTGACATTAGTCTACCACGCCCTACAATTACCCAACTGTAGCATGTACTGCTGTACAGCTGAGTATCCTCGACAATGACATCTATATCTGACACTAGTCTACCACATCCTACAATTACCCAAATGTAACATGTACTGTTGTATGGCTGAGTACCCTAGACAATGACATATATATCTGACATTAGTCTACCACGCCTTACAATTACCCAACTGTAGCATGTACTGCTGTACAGCTGAGTATCCTGGACATTGACATCTATATCTGACACTAGTCTACCACATCCTACAATTACCCAAATGTATCATGTACTGATGTATGGCCGAGTACCCTGGGCAATAACATCTATATCTGACATTAGTCTAACACGCCCTACAATTACCCAAATGTAGCATGTACTGCTGTATAGCTGAGTACCCTGGACAATGACATCTATATCTGACACTTGTCTACCACATCCTACAATTACCCAACTGTAGCATGTACTGTTGTATGGCTGAGTACCTTGGACAATGACATCTATATCTGACATTAGTCTACCACGCCCTACAATTACCCAACTGTAGCATGTACTGCTGTATGGCTGATTACCCTGGACAATGACATATATATCTGACACTAGTCTACCACATCCTACAATTACCCAACTGTAGCATGTACTGTTGTATGGCTGAGTACCCTGTACAATGACATCTATATCTGACATTAGTATACCACGCCCTACAATTACCCAACTGTAGCATGTACTGCTGTGTAGCTGAATACCCTGGACAATGACATCTATATCTGACACTAGTCTACCACATCCTACAATTACCCAACTGTAGCATGTACTGTTGTATGGCTGAGTACCTTGGACAATGACATATATATCTGACACTAGTCTACCACATCCTACAATTACCCAACTGTAGCATATACTGCTGTATGGCTGATTACCCTGGACAATGACATATATATCTGACACTAGTCTACCACTTCCTACAATTACCCAACTGTAGCATGTACTGTTGTACAGCTGAGTATCCTGGACAATGACATCTATATCTGACACTAGTCTACCACATCCTACAATTACCCAAATGTATCATGTACTGCTGTATGGCCGAGTACCCTGGACGAAGACATATATATCTGACACTAGTCTACCACATCCTACAATTACCCAACTGTAGTATGTACTGCTGTATGGCTGAGTACCCTGGGCAATGACATCTATATCTGACACTAGTCTACCACATCCTACAATTACCCAACTGTAGCATGTACTGTTGTATGGCTGAGTACCCTGGACAACGACATATATATCTGACACTAGTCTACCACGCCCTACAACTACCCAACTGTACCATGTACTGCTGTTTGGCTGAGTACCCTGGACAATGACATATATATCTGACACTAGTCTACCACGCCCTACTATTACCCAACTGTAGCATGTACTGCTGTATGGCTGAGTACCCTGGACAATGACATATATATCTGACACTAGTCTACCACATCCTACAATTACCCAACTGTAGCATGTACTGCTGTATGGCTGAGTACCCTGGACAATGACATCTATATCTGACACTAGTCTACCACATCCTACAATTACCCAACTGTAGCATTTACTGTTGTATGGCAGAGTACCCTGGACAATGACATCTATATCTGACATTAGTCTACCACGCCCTACAATTACCCAACTGTAGCATGTACTGCTTTACAGCTGAGTATCCTGGACAATGACATCTATATCTGACACTAGTCTACCACATCCTACAATTACCCAACTGTAGCATGTACTGTTGTATGGCTGAGTACCCTGTACAATGACATCTATATTTGACATTAGTCTACCACGCCCTCCAATTACCCAACTGTAGCATGTACTGCTGTATAGCTGAATACCCTGGACAATGACATCTATATCTGACACTAGTCTACCACATCCTACAATTACCCAACTGTACCATGTACTGTTGTATGGCTGAGTACCTTGGACAATGACATCTATATCTGACATTAGTCTACCACGCCCTACAATTACACAACTGTAGCATGTACTGCTCTATGGCTGATTACCCTGGACAATGACATATATATCTGACACTAGTCTACCACATCCTACAATTACCCAACTGTAGCATGTACTGCTGTATGGCTGAGTACCCTGGACAATGACATCTATATCTGACACTAGTCTACCACATCCTACAATTACCCAACTGTAGCATGTACTGTTGTATGGCTGAGTACCCTGGACAATGACATATATATCTGACACCAGTCTACCACATCCTACAATTACCCAACTGTAGCATGTAATGCTGTATGGCTGATTACCCTGGACAATGACATATATATCTGACACTAGTCTACCTCTTCCTACAATTACCCAACTGTAGCATGTACTGTTGTACGGCTGAGTACCCTGGACAATGACATATATATCTGACATTAGTCTACCACGCCCTACAATTACCCAACGCTAGCATGTACTGTTGTTTGGCTGAGTACCCTGGACGAAGACATATATATCTGACACTAGTCTACCACATCCTACAATTACCCAACTGTAGCATGTACTGCTGTATGGCTGAGTACCCTGGGCAATGACATCTATATCTGACACTAGTCTACCACATCCTACAATTACCCAACTGTATCATGTACTGTTGTATGGCTGAGTAACCTGGACAACGACATATATATCTGACACTAGTCTACCACGCCCTACAATTACCCAACTGTAAAATGTACTGCTGTTTGGCTGAGTACCCTGGACAATGACATATATATCTGACAATAGTCTACCACGCCCTACTATTACCCAACTGTAGCATGTACTGCTGTATGGCTGAGTACCCTGGACAATGACATATATATCTGACACTAGTCTACCACATCCTACAATTACCCAACTGTAGCATTTACTCTTGTATGGCAGAGTACCCTGGACAAAGACATCTATATCTGACATTAGTCTACCACGCCCTACAATTACCCAACTGTAGCATGTACTGCTTTACAGCTGAGTATCCTGGACAATGACATCTATATCTGACACTAGTCTATCACTTCCTACAATTACCCAACTGTAGCATGTACTGTTGTACGGCTGAGTACCCTGGACAATGACATATATATCTGACATTAGTCTACCACGCCCTACAATTACCCAACTCTAGCAAGTACTGTTGTTTGGCTGAGTACCCTTGGACGAAGACATATATATCTGACACTAGTCTACCACGCCCTACAATTACCCAACTGTAGCACGTACTGCTATATGGCTGAGTACCCTGGACAATGACATATATATCTGACACTAGTCTACCACGCCCTACAATTACTCAACTGTAGCATGTACTGCTGTATGGCTGAGTACCCTGGACAATGACATACATATCTGACACTAGTCTACCACGCCCTACAATTACCCAACTGTATCATGTACTGCTGTAGGGTTGAGTATCCTGGACAATGACATATATATCTGACACTAGTCTACCACATCCTACAATTACCCAACTGTAGCATGTACTGCTGTATGGCTGAGTACCCTGGACAATGATATCTATATCTGACACTAGTCTACCACATCCTACAATTACCCAACTGTAGCATGTACTGTTGTATGGCAGAGTACCCTGGACAATGACATCTATATCTGACATTAGTCTACCACGCCCTACAATTACCCAACTGTAGCATGTACTGCTGTACAACTGAGTATCCTGGACAATGACATCTATATCTGACACTATTCTACCACATCCTACAATTACCCAACTGTAGCATGTACTGTTGTATGGCTGAGTATCCTGTACAATGACATCTATATCTGACATTAGTCTACCACGCCCTACAATTACCCAACTGTAGCATGTACTGCTGTACAGCTGAGTATCCTCGACAATGACATCTATATCTGACACTAGTCTACCACATCCTACAATTACCCAAATGTAACATGTACTGTTGTATGGCTGAGTACCCTAGACAATGACATCTATATCTGACATTAGTCTACCACGCCTTACAATTACCCAACTGTAGCATGTACTGCTGTACAGCTGAGTATCCTGGACAATGACATCTATATCTGACACTAGTCTACCACATCCTACAATTACCCAAATGTATCATGTACTGATGTATGGCCGAGTACCCTGGGCAATAACATCTATATCTGACATTAGTCTAACATGCCCTACAATTACCCAAATGTAGCATGTACTGCTGTATAGCTGAGTACCCTGGACAATGACATCTATATCTGACACTTGTCTACCACATCCTACAATTACCCAACTGTAGCATGTACTGTTGTATGGCTGAGTACCCTGTACAATGACATTTATATCTGACATTAGTCTACCACGCCCTCCAATTACCCAACTGTGGCATGTACTGCTGTATAGCTGAATATCCTGGACAATGATACCTATATCTGACACTAGACTACCACATCCTACAATTATCCAACTGTAGCATGTACTGTTGTATGGCTGAGTACCTTGGACAATGACATCTATATCTGACATTAGTCTACCACGCCCTACAATTACCCAACTGTAGCATGTACTGCTGTATGGCTGATTACCCTGGACAATGACATATATATCTGACACTAGTCTACCACATCCTACAATTACCCAACTGTAGCATATACTGCTGTATGGCTGATTACCCTGGACAATGACATATATATCTGACACTAGTCTACCACTTCCTACAATTACCCAACTGTAGCATGTACTGTTGTACGGCTGAGTATCCTGGACAATGACATATATATCTGACATTAGTCTACCATGCCCTACAATTATCCAACGCTAGCATGTACAGTTGTTTGGCTGAGTACCCTGGACGAAGACATATACATCTGACACTAGTCTACCACATCCTACAATTACCCAACTGTAGTATGTACTGCTGTATGGCTGAGTACCCTGGGCAATGACATCTATATCTGACACTAGTCTACCACATCCTACAATTACCCAACTGTAGCATGTACTGTTGTATGGCTGAGTACCCTGGACAACGACATATATATCTGACACTAGTCTACCACGCCCTACAACTACCCAACTGTAGCATGTACTGCTGTTTGGCTGAGTACCCTGGACAATGACATATATATCTGACACTAGTCTACCACGCCCTACTATTACCCAACTGTAGCATGTACTGCTGTATGGCTGAGTACCCTGGACAATGACATATATATCTGACACTAGTCTACCACATCCTACAATTACCCTACTGTAGCATGTACTGTTGTATGGCAGAGTACCCTGGACAATGACATCTATATCTGACATTAGTCTACCACGCCCTACAATTACCCAACTGTAGCATGTACTGCTTTACAGCTGAGTATCCTGGACAATGACATCTATATCTGACACTAGTCTACCACATCCTACAATTACCCAACTGTAGCATGTACTGTTGTATGGCTGAGTACCCTGTACAATGACATCTATATTTGACATTAGTCTACCACGCCCTCCAATTACCCAACTGTAGCATGTACTGCTGTTTAGCTGAATACCCTGGACAATGACATCTATATCTGACACTAATCTACCACATCCTACAATTACCCAACTGTACCATGTACTGTTGTATGGCTGAGTACCTTGGACAATGACATCTATATCTGACATTAGTCTACCACGCCCTACAATTACACAACTGTAGCATGTACTGCTCTATGGCTGATTACCCTGGACAATGACATATATATCTGACACTAGTCTACCACATCCTACAATTACTCAACTGTAGCATGTTCTGCTGTATGGCTGATTACCCTGGACAATGACATATATATCTGACACTAGTCTACCACTTCCTACAATTACCCAACTGTAGCATGTACTGTTGTACGGCTGAGTACCCTGGACAATGACATATATATCTGACATTAGTCTACCACGCCCTACAATTACCCAACTCTAGCAAGTACTGTTGTTTGGCTGAGTACCCTGGACGAAGACATATATATCTGACACTAGTCTACCACATCCTACAATTACCCAACTGTAGCATGTACTGTTGTATGGCTGAGTACCCTGTACAATGACATCTATATTTGACATTAGTCTACCACGCCCTCCAATTACCCAACTGTAGCATGTACTGCTGTATAGCTGAATACCCTGGACAATGACATCTATATCTGACACTAGTCTACCACATCCTACAATTACCCAATTGTACCATGTACTGTTGTATGGCTGAGTACCTTGGACAATGACATCTATATCTGACATTAGTCTACCACGCCCTACAATTACACAACTGTAGCATGTACTGCTCTATGGCTGATTACCCTGGACAATGACATATATATCTGACACTAGTCTACCACATCCTACAATTACTCAACTGTAGCATGTTCTGCTGTATGGCTGATTACCCTGGACAATGACATATATATCTGACACTAGTCTACCACTTCCTACAATTACCCAACTGTAGCATGTACTGTTGTACGGCTGAGTACCCTGGACAATGACATATATATCTGACATTAGTCTACCACGCCCTACAATTACCCAAATCTAGCAAGTACTGTTGTTTGGCTGAGTACCCTGGACGAAGACATATATATCTGACACTAGTCTACCACGCCCTACAATTACCCAACTGTAGCACGTACTGCTGTATGGCTGAGTACCCTGGACAATGACATTTATATCTGACACTAGTCTACCACGCCCTACAATTACTCAACTGTAGCATGTACTGCTGTATGGCTGAGTACCCTGGACAATGACATATATATCTGACACTAGTCTTCCACGCCCTACAATTACCCAACTGTATCATGTACTGCTGTAGGGTTGAGTACCCTGGACAATGACATATAAATCTGACACTAGTCTACCACATCCTACAGTTACCCAACTGTAGCATGTACTGCTGTATGGCTGAGTACCCTGGACAATTATATCTATATCTGACACTAGTCTACCACATCCTACAATTACCCAACTGTAGCATGTACTGTTGTATGGCTGAGTATCCTGTACAATGACATCTATATCTGACATTAGTCTACCACGCCCTACAATTACCCAACTGTAGCATGTACTGCTGTACAGCTGAGTATCCTCGACAATGATATCTATATCTGACACTAGTCTACCACATCCTACAATTACCCAAATGTAACATGTACTGTTGTATGGCTGAGTACCCTGGACAATGACATCTATATCTGACATTAGTCTACCACGCCCTACAATTACCCAACTGTAGCATGTACTGCTGTACAGCTGAGTATCCTGGACAATGACATCTATATCTGACACTAGTCTACCACATCCTACAATTACCCAAATGTATCATGTACTGCTGTATGGCTGAGTACCCTGGACAATGACATATATATCTGACACTAGTCTACCACGCCCTACAATTACCCAACTGTAGCATGTACTGCTGTCTGGCTGAGTACCCTGGACAATGACATATATATCTGACACTAGTCTACCACGCCCTACTATTACCCAACTGTAGCATGTGCTGCTCTATGGCTGAGTACCCTGGACAATGACATATATATCTGACACTAGTCTTCCACATCCTACAATTACCCAAATGTAGCATGTACTGCTGTATGGCTGAGTACCCTGGACAATGACATCTATGTCTGACACTATTCTACCACATCCTACAATTACCCAACTGTAGCATGTACTGTTGTATGGCTGAGTACCCTGTACAATGACATCTATATCTGACATTAGTCTACCACTTCCTACAATTACCCAACTGTAGCATGTACTGTTGTACGGCTGAGTACCCTGGACAATGACATCTATATCTGACATTAGTCTACCACGCCCTACAATTACCCAACTGAAGCATGTACTGCTGTACAACTGAGTATCCTGGACAATGACATCTATATCTGACACTATTCTACCACATCCCACAATTACCCAACTGTAGCATGTACTGTTGTATGGCTGAGTATCCTGTACAATGACATCTATATCTGACATTAGTCTACCAAGCCCTACAATTACCCAACTGTAGCATGTACTGCTGTACAGCTGAGTATCCTCGACAATGACATCTATATCTGACACTAGTCTACCACATCCTACAATTACCCAAATGTAACATGTACTGTTGTATGGCTGAGTACCCTGGACATTGACATCTATATCTGACATTACTCTACCACGCCCTACAATTACCCAACTGTAGCATGTACTGCTGTACAGCTGAGTATCCTGGACAATGACATCTATATCTGACACTAGTCTACCACATCCTACAATTACCCAAATGTATCATGTACTGTTGTATGGCTGAGTACCCTGGACAATGACATATATATCTGACACTAGTCTACCACGCCCTACAATTACCCAACTGTAGCATGTACTGCTGTCTGGCTGAGTACCCTGGGCAATGACATATATATCTGACACTAGTCTACCACGCCCTACTATTACCCAACTGTAGCATGTACTGCTCTATGGCTGAGTACCCTGGAAAATGACATATATATCTGACACTAGTCTACCACATCCTACAATTATCCAAATGTAGCATGTACTGCTGTATGGCTGAGTACCCTGGACAATGACATCTATATCTGACACTAGTCTACCACATCCTACAATTACCCAACTGTAGCATGTACTGTTGTATGGCTGAGTACCCAGTACAATGACATCTATATCTGACATTAGTCTACCACGCCCTACAATTACCCAACTGTAGCATGTACTGCTGTATAGCTGAATACCCTGGACAATGACATCTATATCTGACACTAGTCTACCACATCCTACAATTACCCAACTGAAGCATGTACTGTTGTATGGTTGAGTACCTTGGACAATGACATCTATACCTGACATTAGTCTACCACGCCCTACAATTAACCAACTGTAGCATGTTCTGCTGTATGGCTGATTACCCTGGACAATGACATATATATCTGACACTAGTCTACCACATCCTACAATTACCCAACTGTAGCATGTACTGTTGTACGGCTGAGTATCCTGGACAATGACATATATATCTGACATTAGTCTACCACGCCCTACAATTACCCAACGCTAGCATGTACTGTTGTTTGGCTGAGTACCCTGGACGAAGACATATATATCTGACACTAGTCTACCACTCCCTATTATTACCCAACTGCAGCATGTACTGCTGTATGGCTGAGTACCCAGGACAATGACATATATATCTGACACTAGTCTACCACATCCTACAATTACCCAACAGTAGCATGTACTGCTGTATGGCTGAGTACCCTGGACAATGACATATATATCTGACACTAGTCTACCACGCCCTACTATTCCCCAACTGTAGCATGTACTGCTGTATGGCTGAGTACCCTGGACAATGACATATATATCTGACACTAGTCTACCACATCCTACAATTACCCAACTGTAGCATGTACTGCTGTATGGCTGAGTACCCTGGACAATGACATCTATATCTGACACTACTCTACCACATCCTACAATTACCCAACTGTAGCATGTACTGTTGTATGGCTGAGTACCCTGACAAAGATATATATATCTGACACTAGTCTGCCACATCCTACAATTACCCAACTGTAGCATGTACTGCTGTACAGCTGAGTATCCTGGACAATGACATCTATATCTGACACTAGTCTACCACATCCTACAATTACCCAACTGTATCATGTACTGCTGTATGGCTGAGTACCCTGGACAATGACATATATATCTGACACTAGTCTACCACGCCCTACTATTACCCAACTGTAGCATATACTGCTGTATGGCTGAGTACCCTGGACAATGACATATATATCTGACACTAGTCTACCACATCCTACAATTACCCAACTGTAGCATGTACTGCTGTATGGCTGAGTATCCTGGACAATGACATATATATCTGACACTAGTCTACCTCGTCTTACAATTACCCAACTGTAGCATGTACTGTTGTATGGCTGAGTACCCTGGACAATGACATCTATATCTGACACTAGTCTACCACATCCTACAATTACCCAACTGTAGCATGTACTGCTGTATGGCTGAGTACCCTGGACAATGACATCTATATCTGACACTACTCTACCACATCCTACAATTACCCAACTGTAGCATGAACTGTTGTATGGCTGAGTACCCTGTACAATGACATCTGTATCTGACATTAGTCTACCACGCCCTACAATTACCCAACTGTAGCATGTACTGCTGTATAACTGAATACCCTGGACAATGACATCTATATCTGACACTAGTCTACCACATCTTAAAATTACCCAACTGTAGCATGTACTGTTGTATGGCTGAGTACCTTGTACAATGACATCTATATCTGACATTAGTCTACCACGCCCTACAATTACCCAACTGTAGCGTGTACTGCTGTAGGGCTGATTACCCTGGACAATGACATATATATCTGACACTAGTCTACCACATCCTACAATTACCCAACTGTAGCATGTACTGCTGTATGGCTGATTACCCTGGACAATGACATATATATCTGACACTATTCTACCACTTCCTACAATTCCCCAACTGTAGCATGTACTGTTGTACGGCTGAGTACCCTGGACAATGACATATATATCTGACATTAGTCTAACACGCCCTACACTTACCCAACGCTAGCATGTACTGTTGTTTGGCTGAGTACCCTGGACGAAGACATATATATCTGACACTAGTCTACCACATCCTACAATTACCCAACTGTAGCATGTACTGCTGTATGGCTGAGTACCCTGGGCAATGACATCTATATCTGACATTAGTCTACCACATCCTACAATTACCCAAATGTAACATGTACTGTTGTATGGCTGAGTACCCTGGACAATGACATCTATATCTGACAATAGTCTACCACGCCCTACAATTACCCATCTGTAGCATGTACTGCTGTACAGCTGAGTATCCTGGACAATGAAATCTATATCTGACACTAGTCTACCACATCCTACAATTACCCAAATGTATCATGTACTGCTGTATGGCTGAGTACCCTGGACAATGACATATATATCTGACACTAGTCTACCACGCCCTACAATTACCCAACTGTAGCATGTACTGCTGTCTGGCTGAGTACCCTGGGCAATGACATATATATCTGACACTAGTCTACCACGCCCTACTATTACCCAACTGTAGCATGTACTGCTCTATGTCTGAGTACCCTGGAAAATGACATATATATCTGACACTAGTCTACCACATCCTACAATTACCCAAATGTAGCATGTACTGCTGTATGGCTGAGTACCCTGGACAATGACATCTATATCTGACACTAGTCTACCACATCCTACAATTACCCAACAGTAGCATGTACTGTTGTATGGCTGAGTACCCAGTACAATGACATCTATATCTGACATTAGTCTACCACGCCCTACAATTACCCAACTGTAGCATGTACTGCTGTATAGCTGAATACCCTGGACAATTACATCTATATCTGACACTAGTCTACCACATCCTACAATTACCCAACTGTAGCATGTACTGCTGTATGGCTGATTACCCTGGACAATGACATATATATCTGACACTATTCTACCACTTCCTACAATTCCCCAACTGTAGCATGTACTGTTGTACGGCTGAGTACCCTGGACAATGACATATATATCTGACATTAGTCTACCACGCCCTACACTTACCCAACTCTAGCATGTACTGTTGTTTGGCTGAGTACCCTGGACGAAGACATATATATCTGACACTAGTCTACCACATCCTACAATTACCCAACTGTAGCATGTACTGCTGTATGGCTGAGTACCCTGGGCAATGACATCTATATCTGACACTAGTCTACCACATCCTACAATTACTCAACTGTAGCATGTACTGCTGTATGGCTGAGTACCCTGGACAATGACATATATATCTGACACTAGTCTACCACGCCCTACAATTACCCAATTGTATCATGTACTGCTGTAGGGTTGAGTACCCTGGACAATGACATATATATCTGACATTAGTCTACCACGCCCTACACTTACCCAACGCTAGCATGTACTGTTGTTTGGCTGAGTACCCTGGACGAAGACATATATATCTGACACTAGTCTACCACATCCTACAATTACCCAACTGTAGCATGTACTGCTGTATGGCTGAGTACCCTGGGCAATGACATCTATATCTGACACTAGTCTACCACATCCTACAATTACCCAACTGTAGCATGTACTGTTGTATGGCTGAGTACCCTGGACAACGACATATATATCTGACACTAGTCTACCACGCCCTACAATTACCCAACTGTAGCATGTACTGCTGTTTGGCTGAGTACCCTGGACAATGACATATATATCTGACACTTGTCTACCACGCCCTACTATTACCCAACTGTAGCATGTACTGCTGTATGGCTGAGTACCCTGGACAATGACATATATATCTGACACTAGTCTACCACATCCTACAATTACCCAACTGTAGCATGTACTGCTGTATAGCTGAGTACCCTGGACAATGACATCTATATCTGACACTAGTCTACCACATCCTACAATTACCCAACTGTAGCATTAACTGTTGTATGGCAGAGTACCCTGGACAATGACATCTATATCTGACATTAGTCTACCACGCCCTACATTTACCCAACTGTAGCATGTACTGCTGTACAGCTGAGTATCCTGGACAATGACATCTATATCTGACACTAGTCTACCACATCCTACAATTACCCAACTGTAGCATGTACTGTTGTATGGCTGAGTACCTTGGACAATGACAACTATATCTGACATTAGTCTACCACGCCCTACAATTACCCAACTGTAGCATGTACTGTTCTATGGCTGATTACCCTGGACAATGACATATATATCTGACACTGGTCTACCACATCCTACAATTACCCAACTGTAGTATGTACAGCTGTATGGCTGATTATCCTGGACAATGACATATATATCTGACACTAGTCTACCACTTCCTACAATTACCCAACTGTAGCATGTACTGTTGTATGGCTGAGTACCCTGGACAATGACATATATATCTGACATTAGTCTACCACGCCCTACAATTACCCAACTCTAGCAAGTACTGTTGTTTGGCTGAGTACCCTGGACGAAGACATATATATCTGACACTAGTCTACCACGCCCTACAATTACCCAACTGTAGCATGTACTGCTGTATGGCTGAGTACCCTGGACAATGACATATATATCTGACACTAGTCTACCACGCCCTACAATTACTCAACTGTAGCATGTACTGCTGTATGGCTGAGTACCCTGGACAATGACATATATATCTGACATTAGTCTACCACGCCCTACAACTACCCAACTGTAGCATGTACTGCTGTATAGCTGATTACCCTGGACAATGACATATATATCTGACACTAGTCTACCACATCCTACAATTACCCAACTGTAGCATGTTCTGCTGTATGGCTGATTACCCTGGACAATGACATATATATCTGACACTAGTCTACCACTTCCTACAATTACCCAACTGTAGCATGTACTGTTGTACGGCTGAGTACCCTGGACAATGACATCTATATCTGACATTAGTCTACCACGCCCTACAATTACCCAACTGTAGCATGTACTGCTGTACAACTGAGTATCCTGGACAATGACATCTATATCTGACACTATTCTACCACATCCCACAATTACCCAACTGTAGCATGTACTGTTGTATGGCTGAGTATCCTGTACAATGACATCTATATCTGACATTAGTCTACCACGCCCTACAATTACCCAACTGTAGCATGTACTGCTGTACAGCTGAGTATCCTCGACAATGACATCTATATCTGACACTAGTCTACCACATCCTACAATTACCCAAATGTAACATGTACTGTTGTATGGCTGAGTACCCTGGACAATGACATCTATATCTGACATTAGTCTACCACGCCCTACAATTACCCAACTGTAGCATGTACTGCTGTACAGCTGAGTATCCTGGACAATGACATCTATATCTGACACTAGTCTACCACATCCTACAATTACCCAAATGTATCATGTACTGCTGTATGGCTGAGTACCCTGGACAATGACATATATATCTGACACTAGTCTACCACGCCCTACAATTACCCAACTGTAGCATGTACTGCTGTCTGGCTGAGTACCCTGGGCAATGACATATATATCTGACACTAGTCTACCACGCCCTACTATTACCCAACTGTAGCATGTACTGCTCTATGGCTGAGTACCCTGGAAAATGACATATATATCTGACACTAGTCTACCACATCCTACAATTACCCAAATGTAGCATGTACTGCTGTATGGCTGAGTACCCTGGACAATGACATCTATATCTGACACTAGTCTACCACATCCTACAATTACCCAACTGTAGCATGTACTGTTGTATGGCTGAGTACCCAGTACAATGACATCTATATCTGACATTAGTCTACCACGCCCTACAATTACCCAACTGTAGCATGTACTGCTGTATAGCTGAATACCCTGGACAATTACATCTATATCTGACACTAGTCTACCACATCCTACAATTACCCAACTGAAGCATGTACTGTTGTATGGCTGAGTACCTTGGACAATGACATCTATACCTGACATTAGTCTACCACGCCCTACAATTAACCAACTGTAGCATGTTCTGCTGTATGGCTGATTACCCTGGACAATGACATATATATCTGACACTAGTCTACCACATCCTACAATTACCCAACTGTAGCATGTACTGTTGTACGGCTGAGTATCCTGGACAATGACATATATATCTGACATTAGTCTACCACGCCCTACAATTACCAACGCTAGCATGTACTGTTGTTTGGCTGAGTACCCTGGACGAAGACATATATATCTGACACTAGTCTACCACATCCTACACTTACCCAACTGTAGCATGTACTGCTGTATGGCTGAGTACCCTGGGCAATGACATCTATATCTGACACTAGTCTACCATATCCTACAATTACCCAACTGTAGCATGTACTGTTGTATGGCTGAGTACCCTGGACAACGACATATATATCTGACACTAGTCTACCACGCCCTACAATTACCCAACTGTAGCATGTACTGCTGTCTGGCTGAGTACCCTGGACAATGACATATATATCTGACACTAGTCTACCACGCCCTATTATTACCCAACTGTAGCATGTACTGCTGTATGGCTGATTACCCAGGACAATGACATATATATCTGACACTAGTCTACCACATCCTACAATTACCCAACTGTAGCATGTACTGTTGTATGGCTGAGTACCTTGGACAATGACATCTATATCTGACATTAGTCTACCACGCCCTACAATTACCCAACTGTAGCATGTACTGCTGTATGGCTGATTACCCTGGACAATGACATATATATCTGACACTAGTCTACCACATCCTACAATTACCCAACTGTAGTATGTACAGCTGTATGGCTGATTATCCTGGACAATGACATATATATCTGACACTAGTCTACCACTTCCTACAATTACCCAACTGTAGCATGTACTGTTGTACGGCTGAGTACCCTGGACAATGACATATATATCTGACATTAGTCTACCACGCCCTACAATTACCCAACTCTAGCAAGTACTGTTGTTTGGCTGAGTACCCTGGACGAAGACATATATATCTGACACTAGTCTACCACGCCCTACAATTACCCAACTGTAGCATGTACTGCTGTATGGCTGATTACCCTGGACAATGACATATATATCTGACACTAGTCTACCACGCCCTACAATTACTCAACTGTAGCATGTACTGCTGTATGTCTGAGTACCCTGGACAATGACATATATATCTGACACTAGTCTTCCACGCCCTACAATTACCCAACTGTATCATGTACTGCTGTACGGTTGAGTACCCTGGACAATGACATGTATATCTGACATAAGTCTACCACGCCCTACACTTACCCAACGCTAGCATGTACTGTTGTTTGGCTGAGTACCCTGGACGAAGACATATATATCTGACACTAGTCTACCACATCCTACAATTACCCAACTGTAGCATGTACTGCTGTATGGCTGAGTACCCTGGGCAATGACATCTATATCTGACACTAGTCTACCACATCCTACAATTACCCAACTGTAGCATGTACTGTTGTATGGCTGAGTACCCTGGACAACGACATATATATCTGACACTAGTCTACCACGCCCTACAATTACCCAACTGTAGCATGTACTGCTGTTTGGCTGAGTACCCTGGACAATGACATATATATCTGACACTAGTCTACCACGCCCTACTATTACCCAACTGTAGCATGTACTGCTGTATGGCTGAGTACCCTGGACAATGACATATATATCTGACACTAGTCTACCACATCCTACAATTACCCAACTGTAGCATGTACTGCTGTATGGCTGAGTACCCTGGACAATGACATCTATATCTGACACTAGTCTACCACATCCTACAATTACCCAACTGTAGCATTAACTGTTGTATGGCAGAGTACCCTGGACAATGACATCTATATCTGACATTAGTCTACCACGCCCTACAATTACCCAACTGTAGCATGTACTGCTGTATGGCTGAGTATCCTGGACAATGACATCTATATCTGACACTAGTCTACCACATCCTACAATTACCCAACTGTAGCATGTACTGTTGTATGGCTGAGTACCTTGGACAATGACAACTATATCTGACATTAGTCTACCACGCCCTACAATTACCCAACTGTAGCATGTACTGTTCTATGGCTGATTACCCTGGACAATGACATATATATCTGACACTGGTCTACCACATCCTACAATTACCCAACTGTAGTATGTACAGCTGTATGGCTGATTATCCTGGACAATGACATATATATCTGACACTAGTCTACCACTTCCTACAATTACCCAACTGTAGCATGTACTGTTGTATGGCTGAGTACCCTGGACAATGACATATATATCTGACATTAGTCTACCACGCCCTACAATTACCCAACTCTAGCAAGTACTGTTGTTTGGCTGAGTACCCTGGACGAAGACATATATATCTGACACTAGTCTACCACGCCCTACAATTACCCAACTGTAGCATGTACTGCTGTATGGCTGAGTACCCTGGACAATGACATATATATCTGACACTAGTCTACCACGCCCTACAATTACTCAACTGTAGCATGTACTGCTGTATGGCTGAGTACCCTGGACAATGACATATATATCTGACATTAGTCTACCACGCCCTACAACTACCCAACTGTAGCATGTACTGCTGTATAGCTGAGTACCCTGGACAATGACATATATATCTGACACTAGTCTACCACATCCTACAATTACCCAACTGTAGCATGTTCTGCTGTATGGCTGATTACCCTGGACAATGACATATATATCTGACACTAGTCTACCACTTCCTACAATTACCCAACTGTAGCATGTACTGTTGTACGGCTGAGTACCCTGGACAATGACATCTATATCTGACATTAGTCTACCACGCCCTACAATTACCCAACTGTAGCATGTACTGCTGTACAACTGAGTATCCTGGACAATGACATCTATATCTGACACTATTCTACCACATCCCACAATTACCCAACTGTAGCATGTACTGTTGTATGGCTGAGTATCCTGTACAATGACATCTATATCTGACATTAGTCTACCACGCCCTACAATTACCCAACTGTAGCATGTACTGCTGTACAGCTGAGTATCCTCGACAATGACATCTATATCTGACACTAGTCTACCACATCCTACAATTACCCAAATGTAACATGTACTGTTGTATGGCTGAGTACCCTGGACAATGACATCTATATCTGACATTAGTCTACCACGCCCTACAATTACCCAACTGTAGCATGTACTGCTGTACAGTTGAGTATCCTGGACAATGACATCTATATCTGACACTAGTCTACCACATCCTACAATTACCCAAATGTATCATGTACTGCTGTATGGCTGAGTACCCTGGACAATGACATATATATCTGACACTAGTCTACCACGCCCTACAATTACCCAACTGTAGCATGTACTGCTGTCTGGCTGAGTACCTTGGGCAATGACATATATATCTGACACTAGTCTACCACGCCCTACTATTACCCAACTGTAGCATGTACTGCTCTATGGCTGAGTACCCTGGAAAATGACATATATATCTGACACTAGTCTACCACATCCTACAATTACCCAAATGTAGCATGTACTGCTGTATGGCTGAGTACCCTGGACAATGACATCTATATCTGACACTAGTCTACCACATCCTACAATTACCCAACTGTAGCATGTACTGTTGTATGGCTGAGTACCCAGTACAATGACATCTATATCTGACATTAGTCTACCACGCCCTACAATTACCCAACTGTAGCATGTACTGCTGTATAGCTGAATACCCTGGACAATTACATCTATATCTGACACTAGTCTACCACATCCTACAATTACCCAACTGAAGCATGTACTGTTGTATGGCTGAGTACCTTGGACAATGACATCTATACCTGACATTAGTCTACCACGCCCTACAATTAACCAACTGTAGCATGTTCTGCTGTATGGCTGATTACCCTGGACAATGACATATATATCTGACACTAGTCTACCACATCCTACAATTACCCAACTGTAGCATGTACTGTTGTACGGCTGAGTATCCTGGACAATGACATATATATCTGACATTAGTCTACCACGCCCTACAATTACTCAACGCTAGCATGTACTGTTGTTTGGCTGAGTACCCTGGACGAAGACATATATATCTGACACTAGTCTACCACATCCTACACTTACCCAACTGTAGCATGTACTGCTGTATGGCTGAGTACCCTGGGCAATGACATCTATATCTGACACTAGTCTACCATATCCTACAATTACCCAACTGTAGCATGTACTGTTGTATGGCTGAGTACCCTGGACAACGACATATATATCTGACACTAGTCTACCACGCCCTACAATTACCCAACTGTAGCATGTACTGCTGTCTGGCTGAGTACCCTGGACAATGACATATATATCTGACACTAGTCTACCACGCCCTATTATTACCCAACTGTAGCATGTACTGCTGTATGGCTGATTACCCAGGACAATGACATATATATCTGACACTAGTCTACCACATCCTACAATTACCCAACTGTAGCATGTACTGTTGTATGGCTGAGTACCTTGGACAATGACATCTATATCTGACATTAGTCTACCACGCCCTACAATTACCCAACTGTAACATGTACTGCTGTATGGCTGATTACCCTGGACAATGACATATATATCTGACACTAGTCTACCACATCCTACAATTACCCAACTGTAGCATGTACAGCGGTATGGCTGATTATCCTGGACAACGACATATATATCTGACACTAGTCTACCACTTCCTACAATTACCCAACTGTAGCATGTACTGTTGTACGGCTGAGTACCCTGGACAATGACATATATATCTGACATTAGTCTACCACGCCCTACAATTACCCAACTCTAGCAAGTACTGTTGTTTGGCTGAGTACCCTGGACGAAGACATATATATCTGACACTAGTCTACCACGCCCTACAATTACCCAACTGTAGCATGTACTGCTGTATGGCTGATTACCCTGGACAATGACATATATATCTGACACTAGTCTACCACGCCCTACAATTACTCAACTGTAGCATGTACTGCTGTATGGCTGAGTACCCTGGACAATGACATATATATCTGACACTAGTCTACCACGCCCTACAATTACCCAACTGTATCATGTACTGCTGTAGGGTTGAGTACCCTGGACAATGACATATATATCTGACATAAGTCTACCACGCCCTACACTTACCCAACGCTAGCATGTACTGTTGTTTGGCTGAGTACCCTGGACGAAGACATATATATCTGACACTAGTCTACCACATCCTACAATTACCCAACTGTAGCATGTACTGCTGTATGGCTGAGTACCCTGGGCAATGACATCTATATCTGACACTAGTCTACCACATCCTACAATTACCCAACTGTAGCATGTACTGTTGTATGGCTGAGTACCCTGGACAATGACATCTATATCTGACATTAGTCTACACGCCTACAATTACCCAACTGTAGCATGTACTGCTGTTTGGCTGAGTACCCTGGACAATGACATATATATCTGACACTAGTCTACCACGCCCTACTATTACCCAACTGTAGCATGTACTGCTGTATGGCTGAGTACCCTGGACAATGACATATATATCTGACACTAGTCTACCACATCCTACAATTACCCAACTGTAGCATGTACTGCTGTATGGCTGAGTACCCTGGACAATGACATCTATATCTGACACTAGTCTACCACATCCTACAATTACCCAACTGTAGCATTAACTGTTGTATGGCAGAGTACCCTGGACAATGACATCTATATCTGACATTAGTCTACCACGCCCTACAATTACCCAACTGTAGCATGTACTGCTGTACAGCTGAGTATCCTGGACAATGACATCTATATCTGACACTAGTCTACCACATCCTACAATTACCCAAATGTAGCATGTACTGTTGTATGGCTGAGTACCTTGGACAATGACAACTATATCTGACATTAGTCTACCACGCCCTACAATTACCCAACTGTAGCATGTACTGTTCTATGGCTGATTACCCTGGACAATGACATATATATCTGACACTAGTCTACCACATCCTACAATTACCCAACTGTAGTATGTACAGCTGTATGGCTGATTATCCTGGACAATGACATATATATCTGACACTAGTCTACCACTTCCTACAATTACCCAACTGTAGCATGTACTGTTGTACGGCTGAGTACCCTGGACAATGACATATATATCTGACATTAGTCTACCACGCCCTACAATTACCCAACTCTAGCAAGTACTGTTGTTTGGCTGAGTACCCTGGACGAAGACATATATATCTGACACTAGTCTACCACGCCCTACAATTACCCAACTGTAGCATGTACTGCTGTATGGCTGATTACCCTGGACAATGACATATATATCTGACACTAGTCTACCACGCCCTACAATTACTCAACTGTAGCATGTACTGCTGTATGGCTGAGTACCCTGGACAATGACATATATATCTGACATTAGTCTACCACGCCCTACAACTACCCAACTGTAGCATGTACTGCTGTATAGCTGATTACCCTGGACAATGACATATATATCTGACACTAGTCTACCACATCCTACAATTACCCAACTGTAGCATGTTCTGCTGTATGGCTGATTACCCTGGACAATGACATATATATCTGACACTAGTCTACCACTTCCTACAATTACCCAACTGTAGCATGTACTGTTGTACGGCTGAGTACCCTGGACAATGACATCTATATCTGACATTAGTCTACCACGCCCTACAATTACCCAACTGTAGCATGTACTGCTGTACAACTGAGTATCCTGGACAATGACATCTATATCTGACACTAGTCTACCACATCCTACAATTACCCAAATGTAACATGTACTGTTGTATGGCTGAGTACCCTGGACAATGACATCTATATCTGACATTAGTCTACCACTCCCTACAATTACCCAAATGTAGCATGTACTGCTGTACAGCTGAGTATCCTGGACAATGACATCTATATCTGACACTAGTCTACCACATCCTACAATTACCCAAATGTATCATGTACTGCTGTATGGCTGAGTACCCTGGACAATGACATATATATCTGACACTAGTCTACCACGCCCTACAATTACCCAACTGTAGCATGTACTGCTGTCTGGCTGAGTACCCTGGGCAATGACATATATATCTGACACTAGTCTACCACATCCTACAATTACCCAACTGTAGCATGTACTGTTGTACGGCTGAGTATCCTGGACAATGACATATATATCTGACATTAGTCTACCACGCCCTACAATTACCCAACGCTAGCATGTACTGTTGTTTGGCTGAGTACCCTGGACGAAGACATATATATCTGACACTAGTCTACCACATCCTACACTTACCCAACTGTAGCATGTACTGCTGTATGGCTGAGTACCCTGGGCAATGACATCTATATCTGACACTAGTCTACCATATCCTACAATTACCCAACTGTAGCATGTACTGTTGTATGGCTGAGTACCCTGGACAACGACATATATATCTGACACTAGTCTACCACGCCCTACAATTACCCAACTGTAG
Organism: Paraescarpia echinospica; assembly: GCA_020002185.1. Taxonomy (NCBI): domain Eukaryota; kingdom Metazoa; phylum Annelida; class Polychaeta; order Sabellida; family Siboglinidae; genus Paraescarpia; species Paraescarpia echinospica. The sequence continues at coordinate 3,215,645 of CM034541.1, read as the reverse complement.
CATGTACTGCTGTTTGGCTGAGTACCCTGGACAATGACATATATATCTGACACTAGTCTACCACGCCCTATTATTACCCAACTGTAGCTTGTACTGCTGTATGGCTGAGTACCCAGGACAATGACATATATATCTGACACTAGTCTACCACATCCTACAATTACCCAACTGTAGCATGTACTGCTGTATGGCTGAGTACCCTGGACAATGACATATATATCTGACACTAGTCTACCACGCCCTACTATTCCCCAACTGTAGCATGTACTGCTGTATGGCTGAGTACCCTGGACAATGACATATATATCTGACACTAGTCTACCACATCCTACAATTACCCAACTGTAGCATGTACTACTGTATGGCTGAGTACCCTGGACAATGACATCTATATCTGACACTACTCTACCACATCCTACAATTACCCAACTGTAGCATGTACTGTTGTATGGCTGAGTACCCTGTACAATGACATCTGTATCTGACATTAGTCTACCACGCCCTACAATTACCCAACTGTAGCATGTACTGCTGTATAGCTGAATACCCTGGACAATGACATCTATATCTGACACTAGTCTACCACATCTTACAATTACCCAACTGTAGCATGTACTGTTGTATGGCTGAGTACCTTGGACAATGACATCTATATCTGACATTAGTCTATTACGCCCTACAATTACCCAACTGTAGCATGTACTGCTGTATAGCTGAATACCCTGGACAATGACATCTATATCTGACACTAGTCTACCACATCTTACAATTACCCAACTGTAGCATGTACTGTTGTATGGCTGAGTACCTTGGACAATGACATCTATATCTGACATTAGTCTACCACGCCCTACAATTACCCAACTGTAGCGTGTACTGCTGTATGGCTGATTACCCTGGACAATGACATATATATCTGACACTAGTCTACCACATCCTACAATTACCCAACTGTAGCATGTACTGCTGTATGGCTGATTACCCTGGACAATGACATATATATCTGACACTATTCTACCACTTCCTACAATTCCCCAACTGTAGCATGTACTGTTGTACGGCTGAGTACCCTGGACAATGACATATATATCTGACATTAGTCTACCACGCCCTACACTTACCCAACGCTAGCATGTACTGTTGTTTGGCTGAGTACCCTGGACGAAGACATATATATCTGACACTAGTCTACCACATCCTACAATTACCCAACTGTAGCATGTACTGCTGTATGGCTGAGTACCCTGGGCAATGACATCTATATCTGACACTAGTCTACCACATCCTACAATTACCCAACTGTAGCATGTACTGTTGTATGGCTGAGTACCCTGGACAACGACATATATATCTGACACTAGTCTACCACGCCCTACAATTACCCAACTGTAGCATGTATTGTTGTTTGGCTGAGTACCCTGGACAATGACATATATATCTGACACTTGTCTACCACGCCCTACTATTACCCAACTGTAGCATGTACTGCTGTATGGCTGAGTACCCTGGACAATGACATATATATCTGAAACTAGTCTACCACATCCTACAATTACCCAACTGTAGCATGTACTGCTGTATGGCTGAGTACCCTGGACAATGACATCTATATCTGACACTAGTCTACCACATCCTACAATTACCCAACTGTAGCATTAACTGTTGTATGGCAGAGTACCCTGGACAATGACATCTATATCTGACATTAGTCTACCACGCCCTACAATTACCCATCTGTAGCATGAACTGCTGTACAGCTGAGTATCCTGGACAATTACATCTATATCTGACACTAGTCTACCACATCCTACAATTACCCAACTGTAGCATGTACTGTTGTATGGCTGAGTACTTTGGACAATGATATCTATATCTGACATTAGTCTACCACGCCCTACAATTACCCAACTGTAGCATGTACTGCTCTATGGCTGATTACCCTGGACAATGACATATATATCTGACACTAGTCTACCACATCCTACAATTACCCAACTGTAGCATGTACAGCTGTATGGCTGATTATCCTGGACAATGACATATATATCTGACACTAGTCTATCACTTCCTACAATTACCCAACTGTAGCATGTACTGCTGTACGGCTGAGTACCCTGGACAATGACATATATATCTGACATTAGTCTACCACGCCCTACAATTACCCAACTCTAGCAAGTACTGTTGTTTGGCTGAGTACCCTGGACGAAGACATATATATCTGACACTAGTCTACCACGCCCTACAATTACCCAACTGTAGCATGTACTGCTGTATGGCTGATTACCCTGGACAATGACATATATATCTGACACTAGTCTACCACGCCCTACAATTACTCAACTGTAGCATGTACTGCTGTATGGCTGAGTACCCTGGACAATGACATATATATCTGACACTAGTCTACCACGCCCTACAATTACCCAACTGTATCTTGTACTGCTGTAGGGTTGAGTACCCTGGACAATGACATATATATCTGACACTAGTCTACCACATCCTACAATTACCCAACTGTAGCATGTACTGCTGTATGGCTTAGTACCATGGACAATGATATCTATATCTGACACTAGTCTACTACATCCTACAATTACCCAACTGTAGCATGTACTGTTGTATGGCAGAATACCCTGGACAATGACATCTATATCTGACATTAGTCTACCACGCCCTACAATTACACAACTGAAGCATGTACTGCTGTACAACTGAGTATCCTGGACAATGACATCTATATCTGACACTATTCTACCACATCCTACAATTACCCAACTGTAGCATGTACTGTTGTATGGCTGAGTATCCTGTACAATGACATCTATATCTGACGTTAGTCTACCACGCCCTACAATTACCCAACTGTAGCATGTGACAATGACATCTATATCTGACATTAGTCTACCACGCCCTACAATTACCCAACTGTAGCATGTACTGCTGTACAGCTGAGTATCCTGGACAATGACATCTATATCTGACACTAGTCTACCACATCCTACAATTACCCAACTGTAGCATGTACTGTTGTATGGCTGAGTACCCTGTACAATGACATCTATATCTGACATTAGTCTACCACGCCCTACAATTACCCAACTGTAGCATGTACTGCTGTACAGCTGAGTATCCTGGACAATGACATCTATATCTGACACTAGTCTACCATATCCTACAATTACTCAAATGTAACATGTACTGTTGTATGGCTGAGTAACCTGGACAATGACATCTATATCTGATATTAGTCTACCACGCCCTACAATTACCCAACTGTAGCATGTACTGCTGTTCAGCTGAGTATCCTGGACAATGACATATATATCTGACACTAGTCTACCACATCCTACAATTACCCAACTGTATCATGTACTGCTGTATGGCAGAGTACCCTGGGCAATAACATCTATATCTGACATTAGTCTACCACGCCCTACAATTACCCAAATGTAGCTTGTACTGCTGTATAGCTGAGTACCCTGTACAATGACATCTATATCTGACACTAGTCTACCACATCCTACAATTACCCAACTGTAGCATGTACTGCTGTATGGCTGATTACCCTGGACAATGACATATATATCTGACACTAGTCTACCACATCCTACAATTACCCAACTGTAGTATGTACAGCTGTATGGCTGATTATCCTGGACAATGACATATATATCTGACACTAGTCTACCACTTCCTACAATTACCCAACTGTAGCATGTACTGTTGTACGGCTGAGTACCCTGGACAATGACATATATATCTGACATTAGTCTACCACGCCCTACAATTACCCAACTCTAGCAAGTACTGTTGTTTGGCTGAGTACCCTGGACGAAGACATATATATCTGACACTAGTCTACCACGCCCTACAATTACCCAACTGTAGCATGTACTGCTGTATGGCTGATTACCCTGGACAATGACATCTATATCTGACACTAGTCTACCACATCCTACAATTACCCAAATGTAACATGTACTGTTGTATGGCTGAGTACCCTGGACAATGACATCTATATCTGACAATAGTCTACCACGCCCTACAATTACCCATCTGTAGCATGTACTGCTGTACAGCTGAGTATCCTGGACAATGAAATCTATATCTGACACTAGTCTACCACATCCTACAATTACCCAAATGTATCATGTACTGCTGTATGGCTGAGTACCCTGGACAATGACATATATATCTGACACTAGTCTACCACGCCCTACAATTACCCAACTGTAGCATGTACTGCTGTCTGGCTGAGTACCCTGGGCAATGACATATATATCTGACACTAGTCTACCACGCCCTACTATTACCCAACTGTAGCATGTACTGCTCTATGGCTGAGTACCCTGGAAAATGACATATATATCTGACACTAGTCTACCACATCCTACAATTACCCAAATGTAGCATGTACTGCTGTATGGCTGAGTACCCTGGACAATGACATCTATATCTGACACTAGTCTACCACATCCTACAATTACCCAACAGTAGCATGTACTGTTGTATGGCTGAGTACCCAGTACAATGACATCTATATCTGACATTAGTCTACCACGCCCTACAATTACCCAACTGTAGCATGTACTGCTGTATAGCTGAATACCCTGGACAATTACATCTATATCTGACACTAGTCTACCACATCCTACAATTACCCAACTGTAGCATGTACTGCTGTATGGCTGATTACCCTGGACAATGACATATATATCTGACACTATTCTACCACTTCCTACAATTCCCCAACTGTAGCATGTACTGTTGTACGGCTGAGTACCCTGGACAATGACATATATATCTGACATTAGTCTACCACGCCCTACACTTACCCAACGCTAGCATGTACTGTTGTTTGGCTGAGTACCCTGGACGAAGACATATATATCTGACACTAGTCTACCACATCCTACAATTACCCAACTGTAGCATGTACTGCTGTATGGCTGAGTACCCTGGGCAATGACATCTATATCTGACACTAGTCTACCACATCCTACAATTACTCAACTGTAGCATGTACTGCTGTATGGCTGAGTACCCTGGACAATGACATATATATCTGACACTAGTCTACCACGCCCTACAATTACCCAATTGTATCATGTACTGCTGTAGGGTTGAGTACCCTGGACAATGACATATATATCTGACATTAGTCTACCACGCCCTACACTTACCCAACGCTAGCATGTACTGTTGTTTGGCTGAGTACCCTGGACGAAGACATATATATCTGACACTAGTCTACCACATCCTACAATTACCCAACTGTAGCATGTACTGCTGTATGGCTGAGTACCCTGGGCAATGACATCTATATCTGACACTAGTCTACCACATCCTACAATTACCCAACTGTAGCATGTACTGTTGTATGGCTGAGTACCCTGGACAACGACATATATATCTGACACTAGTCTACCACGCCCTACAATTACCCAACTGTAGCATGTACTGCTGTTTGGCTGAGTACCCTGGACAATGACATATATATCTGACACTTGTCTACCACGCCCTACTATTACCCAACTGTAGCATGTACTGCTGTATGGCTGAGTACCCTGGACAATGACATATATATCTGACACTAGTCTACCACATCCTACAATTACCCAACTGTAGCATGTACTGCTGTATAGCTGAGTACCCTGGACAATGACATCTATATCTGACACTAGTCTACCACATCCTACAATTACCCAACTGTAGCATTAACTGTTGTATGGCAGAGTACCCTGGACAATGACATCTATATCTGACATTAGTCTACCACGCCCTACAATTACCCAACTGTAGCATGTACTGCTGTACAGCTGAGTATCCTGGACAATGACATCTATATCTGACACTAGTCTACCACATCCTACAATTACCCAACTGTAGCATGTACTGTTGTATGGCTGAGTACCTTGGACAATGACAACTATATCTGACATTAGTCTACCACGCCCTACAATTACCCAACTGTAGCATGTACTGTTCTATGGCTGATTACCCTGGACAATGACATATATATCTGACACTGGTCTACCACATCCTACAATTACCCAACTGTAGTATGTACAGCTGTATGGCTGATTATCCTGGACAATGACATATATATCTGACACTAGTCTACCACTTCCTACAATTACCCAACTGTAGCATGTACTGTTGTACGGCTGAGTACCCTGGACAATGACATATATATCTGACATTAGTCTACCACGCCCTACAATTACCCAACTCTAGCAAGTACTGTTGTTTGGCTGAGTACCCTGGACGAAGACATATATATCTGACACTAGTCTACCACGCCCTACAATTACCCAACTGTAGCATGTACTGCTGTATGGCTGATTACCCTGGACAATGACATATATATCTGACACTAGTCTACCACGCCCTACAATTACTCAACTGTAGCATGTACTGCTGTATGGCTGAGTACCCTGGACAATGACATATATATCTGACATTAGTCTACCACGCCCTACAACTACCCAACTGTAGCATGTACTGCTGTATAGCTGATTACCCTGGACAATGACATATATATCTGACACTAGTCTACCACATCCTACAATTACCCAACTGTAGCATGTTCTGCTGTATGGCTGATTACCCTGGACAATGACATATATATCTGACACTAGTCTACCACTTCCTACAATTACCCAACTGTAGCATGTACTGTTGTACGGCTGAGTACCCTGGACAATGACATCTATATCTGACATTAGTCTACCACGCCCTACAATTACCCAACTGTAGCATGTACTGCTGTACAACTGAGTATCCTGGACAATGACATCTATATCTGACACTATTCTACCACATCCCACAATTACCCAACTGTAGCATGTACTGTTGTATGGCTGAGTATCCTGTACAATGACATCTATATCTGACATTAGTCTACCACGCCCTACAATTACCCAACTGTAGCATGTACTGCTGTACAGCTGAGTATCCTCGACAATGACATCTATATCTGACACTAGTCTACCACATCCTACAATTACCCAAATGTAACATGTACTGTTGTATGGCTGAGTACCCTGGACAATGACATCTATATCTGACATTAGTCTACCACGCCCTACAATTACCCAACTGTAGCATGTACTGCTGTACAGCTGAGTATCCTGGACAATGACATCTATATCTGACACTAGTCTACCACATCCTACAATTACCCAAATGTATCATGTACTGCTGTATGGCTGAGTACCCTGGACAATGACATATATATCTGACACTAGTCTACCACGCCCTACAATTACCCAACTGTAGCATGTACTGCTGTCTGGCTGAGTACCCTGGGCAATGACATATATATCTGACACTAGTCTACCACGCCCTACTATTACCCAACTGTAGCATGTACTGCTCTATGGCTGAGTACCCTGGAAAATGACATATATATCTGACACTAGTCTACCACATCCTACAATTACCCAAATGTAGCATGTACTGCTGTATGGCTGAGTACCCTGGACAATGACATCTATATCTGACACTAGTCTACCACATCCTACAATTACCCAACTGTAGCATGTACTGTTGTATGGCTGAGTACCCAGTACAATGACATCTATATCTGACATTAGTCTACCACGCCCTACAATTACCCAACTGTAGCATGTACTGCTGTATAGCTGAATACCCTGGACAATTACATCTATATCTGACACTAGTCTACCACATCCTACAATTACCCAACTGAAGCATGTACTGTTGTATGGCTGAGTACCTTGGACAATGACATCTATACCTGACATTAGTCTACCACGCCCTACAATTAACCAACTGTAGCATGTTCTGCTGTATGGCTGATTACCCTGGACAATGACATATATATCTGACACTAGTCTACCACATCCTACAATTACCCAACTGTAGCATGTACTGTTGTACGGCTGAGTATCCTGGACAATGACATATATATCTGACATTAGTCTACCACGCCCTACAATTACCCAACGCTAGCATGTACTGTTGTTTGGCTGAGTACCCTGGACGAAGACATATATATCTGACACTAGTCTACCACATCCTACACTTACCCAACTGTAGCATGTACTGCTGTATGGCTGAGTACCCTGGGCAATGACATCTATATCTGACACTAGTCTACCATATCCTACAATTACCCAACTGTAGCATGTACTGTTGTATGGCTGAGTACCCTGGACAACGACATATATATCTGACACTAGTCTACCACGCCCTACAATTACCCAACTGTAGCATGTACTGCTGTCTGGCTGAGTACCCTGGACAATGACATATATATCTGACCCTAGTCTACCACGCCCTATTATTACCCAACTGTAGCATGTACTGCTGTATGGCTGATTACCCAGGACAATGACATATATATCTGACACTAGTCTACCACATCCTACAATTACCCAACTGTAGCATGTACTGTTGTATGGCTGAGTACCTTGGACAATGACATCTATATCTGACATTAGTCTACCACGCCCTACAATTACCCAACTGTAACATGTACTGCTGTATGGCTGATTACCCTGGACAATGACATATATATCTGACACTAGTCTACCACATCCTACAATTACCCAACTGTAGCATGTACAGCGGTATGGCTGATTATCCTGGACAACGACATATATATCTGACACTAGTCTACCACTTCCTACAATTACCCAACTGTAGCATGTACTGTTGTACGGCTGAGTACCCTGGACAATGACATCTATATCTGACATTAGTCTACCACGCCCTACAATTACCCAACTGTAGCATGTACTGCTGTACAACTGAGTATCCTGGACAATGACATCTATATCTGACACTATTCTACCACATCCCACAATTACCCAACTGTAGCATGTACTGTTGTATGGCTGAGTATCCTGTACAATGACATCTATATCTGACATTAGTCTACCACGCCCTACAATTACCCAACTGTAGCATGTACTGCTGTACAGCTGAGTATCCTCGACAATGACATCTATATCTGACACTAGTCTACCACATCCTACAATTACCCAAATGTAACATGTACTCTTGTATGGCTGAGTACCCTGGACAATGACATCTATATCTGACATTAGTCTACCACGCCCTACAATTACCCAACTGTAGCATGTACTGCTGTACAGCTGAGTATCCTGGACAATGACATCTATATCTGACACTAGTCTACCACATCCTACAATTACCCAAATGTATCATGTACTGCTGTATGGCTGAGTACCCTGGACAATGACATATATATCTGACACTAGTCTACCACGCCCTACAATTACCCAACTGTAGCATGTACTGCTGTCTGGCTGAGTACCCTGGGCAATGACATATATATCTGACACTAGTCTACCACGCCCTACAATTACCCAACTGTAGCATGTACTGCTGTATAGCTGAATACCCTGGATCTATATCTGACATATACAATTACCCAATCTGACACTGAGTACCTTGGACAATGACATCTATACCTGACATTAGTCTACCACGCCCTACAATTAACCAACTGTAGCATGTTCTGCTGTATGGCTGATTACCCTGGACAATGACATATATATCTGACACTAGTCTACCACATCCTACAATTACCCAACTGTAGCATGTACTGTTGTACGGCTGAGTATCCTGGACAATGACATATATATCTGACATTAGTCTACCACGCCCTACAATTACCCAACGCTAGCATGTACTGTTGTTTGGCTGAGTACCCTGGACGAAGACATATATATCTGACACTAGTCTACCACATCCTACACTTACCCAACTGTAGCATGTACTGCTGTATGGCTGAGTACCCTGGGCAATGACATCTAAATCTGACACTAGTCTACCATATCCTACAATTACCCAACTGTAGCATGTACTGTTGTATGGCTGAGTACCCTGGACAACGACATATATATCTGACACTAGTCTACCACGCCCTACAATTACCCAACTGTAGCATGTACTGCTGTCTGGTTGAGTACCCTGGACAATGACATATATATCTGACCCTAGTCTACCACGCCCTATTATTACCCAACTGTAGCATGTACTGCTGTATGGCTGATTACCCAGGACAATGACATATATATCTGACACTAGTCTACCACATCCTACAATTACCCAACTGTAGCATGTACTGTTGTATGGCTGAGTACCTTGGACAATGACATCTATATCTGACATTAGTCTACCACGCCCTACAATTACCCAACTGTAGCATGTACTGCTGTATGGCTGATTACCCTGGACAATGACATATATATCTGACACTAGTCTACCACATCCTACAATTACCCAACTGTAGCATGTACAGCGGTATGGCTGATTATCCTGGACAACGACATATATATCTGACACTAGTCTACCACTTCCTACAATTACCCAACTGTAGCATGTACTGTTGTACGGCTGAGTACCCTGGACAATGACATCTATATCTGACATTAGTCTACCACGCCCTACAATTACCCAACTGTAGCATGTACTGCTGTACAACTGAGTATCCTGGACAATGACATCTATATCTGACACTATTCTACCACATCCCACAATTACCCAACTGTAGCATGTACTGTTGTATGGCTGAGTATCCTGTACAATGACATCTATATCTGACATTAGTCTACCACGCCCTACAATTACCCAACTGTAGCATGTACTGCTGTACAGCTGAGTATCCTCGACAATGACATCTATATCTGACACTAGTCTACCACATCCTACAATTACCCAAATGTAACATGTACTCTTGTATGGCTGAGTACCCTGGACAATGACATCTATATCTGACATTAGTCTACCACGCTCTACAATTACCCAACTGTAGCATGTACTGCTGTACAGCTGAGTATCCTGGACAATGAAATCTATATCTGACACTAGTCTACCACATCCTACAATTACCCAAATGTATCATGTACTGCTGTATGGCTGAGTACCCTGGACAATGACATATATATCTGACACTAGTCTACCACGCCCTACAATTACCCAACTGTAGCATGTACTGCTGTCTGGCTGAGTACCCTGGGCAATGACATATATATCTGACACTAGTCTACCACGCCCTACAATTACCCAACTGTAGCATGTACTGCTGTATAGCTGAATACCCTGGACAATTACATCTATATCTGACACTAGTCTACCACATCCTACAATTACCCAACTGAAGCATGTACTGTTGTATGGCTGAGTACCTTGGACAATGACATCTATACCTGACATTAGTCTACCACGCCCTACAATTTACCAACTGTAGCATGTTCTGCTGTATGGCTGATTACCCTGGACAATGACATATATATCTGACACTAGTCTACCACATCCTACAATTACCCAACTGTAGCATGTACTGTTGTACGGCTGAGTATCCTGGACAATGACATATATATCTGACATTAGTCTACCACGCCCTACAATTACCCAACGCTAGCATGTACTGTTGTTTGGCTGAGTACCCTGGACGAAGACATATATATCTGACACTAGTCTACCACATCCTACACTTACCCAACTGTAGCATGTATTGCTGTATGGTTGAGTACCCTGGACAATGACATATATATCTGACACTAGTCTACCACGCCCTATTATTACCCAACTGTAGCATGTACTGCTGTATGGCTGAGTACCCAGGACAATGACATATATATCTGACACTAGTCTACCACATCCTACAATTACCCAACTGTAGCATGTACTGCTGTATGGCTGAGTACCCTGGACAATGACATATATATCTGACACTAGTCTACCACGCCCTACTATTCCCCAACTGTAGCATGTACTGCTGTATGGCTGAGTACCCTGGACAATGACATATATATCTGACACTAGTCTACCACATCCTACAATTACCCAACTGTAGCATGTACTGTTGTATGGCTGAGTACCCTGGACAATGACATCTATATCTGACACTACTCTACCACATCCTACAATTACCCAACTGTAGCATGTACTGTTGTATGGCTGAGTACCCTGTACAATGACATCTGTATCTGACATTAGTCTACCACGCCCTACAATTACCCAACTGTAGCATGTACTGCTGTATAACTGAATACCCTGGACAATGACATCTATATCTGACACTAGTCTACCACATCTTAAAATTACCCAACTGTAGCATGTACTGTTGTATGGCTGAGTACCTTGGACAATGACATCTATATCTGACATTAGTCTACCACGCCCTACAATTACCCAACTGTAGCGTGTACTGCTGTATGGCTGATTACCCTGGACAATGACATATATATCTGACACTAGTCTACCACATCCTACAATTACCCAACTGTAGCATGTACTGCTGTATGGCTGATTACCCTGGACAATGACATATATATCTGACACTATTCTACCACTTCCTACAATTCCCCAACTGTAGCATGTACTGTTGTACGGCTGAGTACCCTGGACAATGACATATATATCTGACATTAGTCTAACACGCCCTACACTTACCCAACGCTAGCATGTACTGTTGTTTGGCTGAGTACCCTGGACGAAGACATATATATCTGACACTAGTCTACCACATCCTACAATTACCCAACTGTAGCATGTACTGCTGTATGGCTGAGTACCCTGGGCAATGACATCTATATCTGACACTAGTCTACCACATCCTACAATTACCCAAATGTAACATGTACTGTTGTATGGCTGAGTACCCTGGACAATGACATCTATATCTGACAATAGTCTACCACGCCCTACAATTACCCATCTGTAGCATGTACTGCTGTACAGCTGAGTATCCTGGACAATGAAATCTATATCTGACACTAGTCTACCACATCCTACAATTACCCAAATGTATCATGTACTGCTGTATGGCTGAGTACCCTGGACAATGACATATATATCTGACACTAGTCTACCACGCCCTACAATTACCCAACTGTAGCATGTACTGCTGTCTGGCTGAGTACCCTGGGCAATGACATATATATCTGACACTAGTCTACCACGCCCTACTATTACCCAACTGTAGCATGTACTGCTCTATGTCTGAGTACCCTGGAAAATGACATATATATCTGACACTAGTCTACCACATCCTACAATTACCCAAATGTAGCATGTACTGCTGTATGGCTGAGTACCCTGGACAATGACATCTATATCTGACACTAGTCTACCACATCCTACAATTACCCAACAGTAGCATGTACTGTTGTATGGCTGAGTACCCAGTACAATGACATCTATATCTGACATTAGTCTACCACGCCCTACAATTACCCAACTGTAGCATGTACTGCTGTATAGCTGAATACCCTGGACAATTACATCTATATCTGACACTAGTCTACCACATCCTACAATTACCCAACTGTAGCATGTACTGCTGTATGGCTGATTACCCTGGACAATGACATATATATCTGACACTATTCTACCACTTCCTACAATTCCCCAACTGTAGCATGTACTGTTGTACGGCTGAGTACCCTGGACAATGACATATATATCTGACATTAGTCTACCACGCCCTACACTTACCCAACGCTAGCATGTACTGTTGTTTGGCTGAGTACCCTGGACGAAGACATATATATCTGACACTAGTCTACCACATCCTACAATTACCCAACTGTAGCATGTACTGCTGTATGGCTGAGTACCCTGGGCAATGACATCTATATCTGACACTAGTCTACCACATCCTACAATTACTCAACTGTAGCATGTACTGCTGTATGGCTGAGTACCCTGGACAATGACATATATATCTGACACTAGTCTACCACGCCCTACAATTACCCAATTGTATCATGTACTGCTGTAGGGTTGAGTACCCTGGACAATGACATATATATCTGACATTAGTCTACCACGCCCTACACTTACCCAACGCTAGCATGTACTGTTGTTTGGCTGAGTACCCTGGACGAAGACATATATATCTGACACTAGTCTACCACATCCTACAATTACCCAACTGTAGCATGTACTGCTGTATGGCTGAGTACCCTGGGCAATGACATCTATATCTGACACTAGTCTACCACATCCTACAATTACCCAACTGTAGCATGTACTGTTGTATGGCTGAGTACCCTGGACAACGACATATATATCTGACACTAGTCTACCACGCCCTACAATTACCCAACTGTAGCATGTACTGCTGTTTGGCTGAGTACCCTGGACAATGACATATATATCTGACACTTGTCTACCACGCCCTACTATTACCCAACTGTAGCATGTACTGCTGTATGGCTGAGTACCCTGGACAATGACATATATATCTGACACTAGTCTACCACATCCTACAATTACCCAACTGTAGCATGTACTGCTGTATAGCTGAGTACCCTGGACAATGACATCTATATCTGACACTAGTCTACCACATCCTACAATTACCCAACTGTAGCATTAACTGTTGTATGGCAGAGTACCCTGGACAATGACATCTATATCTGACATTAGTCTACCACGCCCTACAATTACCCAACTGTAGCATGTACTGCTGTATCTGAGTATCCTGGACAATGACATCTATATCTGACACTAGTCTACCACATCCTACAATTACCCAACTGTAGCATGTACTGTTGTATGGCTGAGTACCTTGGACAATGACAACTATATCTGACATTAGTCTACCACGCCCTACAATTACCCAACTGTAGCATGTACTGTTCTATGGCTGATTACCCTGGACAATGACATATATATCTGACACTAGTCTACCACATCCTACAATTACCCAACTGTAGTATGTACAGCTGTATGGCTGATTATCCTGGACAATGACATATATATCTGACACTAGTCTACCACTTCCTACAATTACCCAACTGTAGCATGTACTGTTGTACGGCTGAGTACCCTGGACAATGACATATATATCTGACATTAGTCTACCACGCCCTACAATTACCCAACTCTAGCAAGTACTGTTGTTTGGCTGAGTACCCTGGACGAAGACATATATATCTGACACTAGTCTACCACGCCCTACAATTACCCAACTGTAGCATGTACTGCTGTATGGCTGATTACCCTGGACAATGACATATATATCTGACACTAGTCTACCACGCCCTACAATTACTCAACTGTAGCATGTACTGCTGTATGGCTGAGTACCCTGGACAATGACATATATATCTGACATTAGTCTACCACGCCCTACAACTACCCAACTGTAGCATGTACTGCTGTATAGCTGATTACCCTGGACAATGACATATATATCTGACACTAGTCTACCACATCCTACAATTACCCAACTGTAGCATGTTCTGCTGTATGGCTGATTACCCTGGACAATGACATATATATCTGACACTAGTCTACCACTTCCTACAATTACCCAACTGTAGCATGTACTGTTGTACGGCTGAGTACCCTGGACAATGACATCTATATCTGACATTAGTCTACCACGCCCTACAATTACCCAACTGTAGCATGTACTGCTGTACAACTGAGTATCCTGGACAATGACATCTATATCTGACACTATTCTACCACATCCCACAATTACCCAACTGTAGCATGTACTGTTGTATGGCTGAGTATCCTGTACAATGACATCTATATCTGACATTAGTCTACCACGCCCTACAATTACCCAACTGTAGCATGTACTGCTGTACAGCTGAGTATCCTCGACAATGACATCTATATCTGACACTAGTCTACCACATCCTACAATTACCCAAATGTAACATGTACTGTTGTATGGCTGAGTACCCTGGACAATGACATCTATATCTGACATTAGTCTACCACGCCCTACAATTACCCAACTGTAGCATGTACTGCTGTACAGTTGAGTATCCTGGACAATGACATCTATATCTGACACTAGTCTACCACATCCTACAATTACCCAAATGTATCATGTACTGCTGTATGGCTGAGTACCCTGGACAATGACATATATATCTGACACTAGTCTACCACGCCCTACAATTACCCAACTGTAGCATGTACTGCTGTCTGGCTGAGTACCCTGGGCAATGACATATATATCTGACACTAGTCTACCACGCCCTACTATTACCCAACTGTAGCATGTACTGCTCTATGGCTGAGTACCCTGGAAAATGACATATATATCTGACACTAGTCTACCACATCCTACAATTACCCAAATGTAGCATGTACTGCTGTATGGCTGAGTACCCTGGACAATGACATCTATATCTGACACTAGTCTACCACATCCTACAATTACCCAACTGTAGCATGTACTGTTGTATGGCTGAGTACCCAGTACAATGACATCTATATCTGACATTAGTCTACCACGCCCTACAATTACCCAACTGTAGCATGTACTGCTGTATAGCTGAATACCCTGGACAATTACATCTATATCTGACACTAGTCTACCACATCCTACAATTACCCAACTGAAGCATGTACTGTTGTATGGCTGAGTACCTTGGACAATGACATCTATACCTGACATTAGTCTACCACGCCCTACAATTAACCAACTGTAGCATGTTCTGCTGTATGGCTGATTACCCTGGACAATGACATATATATCTGACACTAGTCTACCACATCCTACAATTACCCAACTGTAGCATGTACTGTTGTACGGCTGAGTATCCTGGACAATGACATATATATCTGACATTAGTCTACCACGCCCTACAATTA
The DNA here is from genome assembly GCA_020002185.1 of Paraescarpia echinospica. Classification (NCBI taxonomy): domain Eukaryota; kingdom Metazoa; phylum Annelida; class Polychaeta; order Sabellida; family Siboglinidae; genus Paraescarpia; species Paraescarpia echinospica. The sequence continues at coordinate 3,199,016 of CM034541.1, read as the reverse complement.
CCCAACGCTAGCATGTACTGTTGTTTGGCTGAGTACCCTGGACGAAGACATATATATCTGACACTAGTCTACCACATCCTACACTTACCCAACTGTAGCATGTACTGCTGTATGGCTGAGTACCCTGGGCAATGACATCTATATCTGACACTAGTCTACCATATCCTACAATTACCCAACTGTAGCATGTACTGTTGTATGGCTGAGTACCCTGGACAACGACATATATATCTGACACTAGTCTACCACGCCCTACAATTACCCAACTGTAGCATGTACTGCTGTCTGGCTGAGTACCCTGGACAATGACATATATATCTGACACTAGTCTACCACGCCCTATTATTACCCAACTGTAGCATGTACTGCTGTATGGCTGATTACCCAGGACAATGACATATATATCTGACACTAGTCTACCACATCCTACAATTACCCAACTGTAGCATGTACTGTTGTATGGCTGAGTACCTTGGACAATGACATCTATATCTGACATTAGTCTACCACGCCCTACAATTACCCAACTGTAGCATGTACTGCTGTATGGCTGATTACCCTGGACAATGACATATATATCTGACACTAGTCTACCACATCCTACAATTACCCAACTGTAGCATGTACAGCGGTATGGCTGATTATCCTGGACAACGACATATATATCTGACACTAGTCTACCACTTCCTACAATTACCCAACTGTAGCATGTACTGTTGTACGGCTGAGTACCCTGGACAATGACATATATATCTGACATTAGTCTACCACGCCCTACAATTACCCAACTCTAGCAAGTACTGTTGTTTGGCTGAGTACCCTGGACGAAGACATATATATCTGACACTAGTCTACCACGCCCTACAATTACCCAACTGTAGCATGTACTGCTGTATGGCTGATTACCCTGGACAATGACATATATATCTGACACTAGTCTACCACGCCCTACAATTACTCAACTGTAGCATGTATTGCTGTATGGCTGAGTACCCTGGACAATGACATATATATCTGACACTAGTCTACCACGCCCTACAATTACCCAACTGTATCATGTACTGCTGTAGGGTTGAGTACCCTGGACAATGACATATATATCTGACATAAGTCTACCACGCCCTACACTTACCCAACGCTAGCATGTACTGTTGTTTGGCTGAGTACCCTGGACGAAGACATATATATCTGACACTAGTCTACCACATCCTACAATTACCCAACTGTAGCATGTACTGCTGTATGGCTGAGTACCCTGAGCAATGACATCTATATCTGACACTAGTCTACCACATCCTACAATTACCCAACTGCAGCATGTACTGTTGTATGGCTGAGTACCCTGGACAACGACATATATATCTGACACTAGTCTACCACGCCCTACAATTACCCAACTGTAGCATGTACTGCTGTTTGGCTGAGTACCCTGGACAATGACATATATATCTGACACTTGTCTACCACGCCCTACTATTACCCAACTGTAGCATGTACTGCTGTATGGCTGAGTACCCTGGACAATGACATATATATCTGACACTAGTCTACCACATCCTACAATTACCCAACTGTAGCATGTACTGCTGTATGGCTGAGTACCCTGGACAATGACATCTATATCTGACACTAGTCTACCACATCCTACAATTACCCAACTGTAGCATTAACTGTTGTATGGCAGAGTACCCTGGACAATGACATCTATATCTGACATTAGTCTACCACGCCCTACAATTACCCAACTGTAGCATGTACTGCTGTACAGCTGAGTATCCTGGACAATGACATCTATATCTGACACTAGTCTACCACATCCTACAATTACCCAAATGTAGCATGTACTGTTGTATGGCTGAGTACCTTGGACAATGACAACTATATCTGACATTAGTCTACCACGCCCTACAATTACCCAACTGTAGCATGTACTGTTCTATGGCTGATTACCCTGGACAATGACATATATATCTGACACTAGTCTACCACATCCTACAATTACCCAACTGTAGTATGTACAGCTGTATGGCTGATTATCCTGGACAATGACATATATATCTGACACTAGTCTACCACTTCCTACAATTACCCAACTGTAGCATGTACTGTTGTACGGCTGAGTACCCTGGACAATGACATATATATCTGACATTAGTCTACCACGCCCTACAATTACCCAACTCTAGCAAGTACTGTTGTTTGGCTGAGTACCCTGGACGAAGACATATATATCTGACACTAGTCTACCACGCCCTACAATTACCCAACTGTAGCATGTACTGCTGTATGGCTGATTACCCTGGACAATGACATATATATCTGACACTAGTCTACCACGCCCTACAATTACTCAACTGTAGCATGTACTGCTGTATGGCTGAGTACCCTGGACAATGACATATATATCTGACATTAGTCTACCACGCCCTACAACTACCCAACTGTAGCATGTACTGCTGTATAGCTGATTACCCTGGACAATGACATATATATCTGACACTAGTCTACCACATCCTACAATTACCCAACTGTAGCATGTTCTGCTGTATGGCTGATTACCCTGGACAATGACATATATATCTGACACTAGTCTACCACTTCCTACAATTACCCAACTGTAGCATGTACTGTTGTACGGCTGAGTACCCTGGACAATGACATCTATATCTGACATTAGTCTACCACGCCCTACAATTACCCAACTGTAGCATGTACTGCTGTACAACTGAGTATCCTGGACAATGACATCTATATCTGACACTATTCTACCACATCCCACAATTACCCAACTGTAGCATGTACTGTTGTATGGCTGAGTATCCTGTACAATGACATCTATATCTGACATTAGTCTACCACGCCCTACAATTACCCAACTGTAGCATGTACTGCTGTACAGCTGAGTATCCTCGACAATGACATCTATATCTGACACTAGTCTACCACATCCTACAATTACCCAAATGTAACATGTACTGTTGTATGGCTGAGTACCCTGGACAATGACATCTATATCTGACATTAGTCTACCACTCCTTACAATTACCCAACTGTAGCATGTACTGCTGTACAGCTGAGTATCCTGGACAATGACATCTATATCTGACACTAGTCTACCACATCCTACAATTACCCAAATGTATCATGTACTGCTGTATGGCTGAGTACCCTGGACAATGACATATATATCTGACACTAGTCTACCACGCCCTACAATTACCCAACTGTAGCATGTACTGCTGTCTGGCTGAGTACCCTGGGCAATGACATATATATCTGACATTAGTCTACCACATCCTACAATTACCCAACTGTAGCATGTACTGTTGTACGGCTGAGTATCCTGGACAATGACATATATATCTGACATTAGTCTACCACGCCCTACAATTACCCAACGCTAGCATGTACTGTTGTTTGGCTGAGTACCCTGGACGAAGACATATATATCTGACACTAGTCTACCACATCCTACACTTACCCAACTGTAGCATGTACTGCTGTATGGCTGAGTACCCTGGGCAATGACATCTATATCTGACACTAGTCTACCATATCCTACAATTACCCAACTGTAGCATGTACTGTTGTATGGCTGAGTACCCTGGACAACGACATATATATCTGACACTAGTCTACCACGCCCTACAATTACCCAACTGTAGCATGTACTGCTGTTTGGCTGAGTACCCTGGACAATGACATATATATCTGACACTAGTCTACCACGCCCTATTATTACCCAACTGTAGCATGTACTGCTGTATGGCTGAGTACCCAGGACAATGACATATATATCTGACACTAGTCTACCACATCCTACAATTACCCAACTGTAGCATGTACTGCTGTATGGCTGAGTACCCTGGACAATGACATATATATCTGACACTAGTCTACCACGCCCTACTATTCCCCAACTGTAGCATGTACTGCTGTATGGCTGAGTACCCTGGACAATGACATATATATCTGACACTAGTCTACCACATCCTACAATTACCCAACTGTAGCATGTACTACTGTATGGCTGAGTACCCTGGACAATGACATCTATATCTGACACTACTCTACCACATCCTACAATTACCCAACTGTAGCATGTACTGTTGTATGGCTGAGTACCCTGTACAATGACATCTGTATCTGACATTAGTCTACCACGCCCTACAATTACCCAACTGTAGCATGTACTGCTCTATAGCTGAATACCATGGACAATGACATCTATATCTGACACTAGTCTACCACATCTTACAATTACCCAACTGTAGCATGTACTGTTGTATGGCTGAGTACCTTGGACAATGACATCTATATCTGACATTAGTCTACCACGCCCTACAATTACCCAACTGTAGCATGTACTGCTGTATAGCTGAATACCCTGGACAATGACATCTATATCTGACACTAGTCTACCACATCTTACAATTACCCAACTGTAGCATGTACTGTTGTATGGCTGAGTACCTTGGACAATGACATCTATATCTGACATTAGTCTACCACGCCCTACAATTACCCAACTGTAGCGTGTACTGCTGTATGGCTGATTACCCTGGACAATGACATATATATCTGACACTAGTCTACCACATCCTACAATTACCCAACTGTAGCATGTACTGCTGTATGGCTGATTACCCTGGACAATGACATATATATCTGACACTATTCTACCACTTCCTACAATTCCCCAACTGTAGCATGTACTGTTGTACGGCTGAGTACCCTGGACAATGACATATATATCTGACATTAGTCTACCACGCCCTACACTT